>PVJX010046793.1:0-12155 GCA_004027295.1 Dolichotis patagonum | reverse complement strand
AATTTATTGCAGAAGAGAAAAGGAAGGAGGATCCAGGGACAAGAATACACTCTTATTTCTCCCCACTTTATTTCCCCAGTGATCCACCACTTCAGACCAGGTTCACTTTCTAACAGCTTGTTCAGCTAAGAATTCATCAAGAAATGAATCCACCAATAATTGTATCATCATTATGATAACTTTCCAAAAATCTGATTTCTGAATATATGATACTTTGGAGCGGGTGCATTTTAGATCTAAACCATAAAATTTGCTTAAGCTGGGCATTTTTATATCTTAATTCTCATCCAGGATTCCAAATTTTGTTTGCTTTAGTTACTGCCATTGATAAATGCTCTAAAGGGTTTCACTGAAATTTTAAGGTTATTTCAAAACTATTATTTGTAGGATACAGAAAATTGAATGATTTCCTTAAGAATGTGTTTCCTTTGGACCAGAGAATATATTAAAAATGTAGTTACCAATATTTGAAAACCATGAGATTTTTAGACTAATCTGAATATACAAGATGCTCCATAAATATACAGAGAACAGAGTAAAGTATTCAATAAATGGTTGTTAGAAGAACAGAATTTGGGGGAACATTCACCAACCTACTGAAGTTATGTAATTTCCCTGGATTGTGGATCAAGTGCACTTATTTAAAAGAGATAGGCATACTGTTACAAAGCTGCACTTAAAACTTTCCATTGCTTTAGAAATAAAGACATGTCACCAATCAGTTAATATTACATTTAAGGTTTTGTCACTTGGAAAAGGTCCAATATGGCCTTAGGCTTTGTCTAAATGCTGCCAAGCATGTGGATAAACACTGATGGGCTTAGGCAATCACTTGGGTAGCAATAAGCCTTTTCATTTTAATAGTTCTAGGTTTTTAAAGCACTGCCACATTTATGTTCTCATTTGAACAAGCCTTTTGGGTATTGTTTATAATAGTTTAATTCTGAGACTCAGGCTATAGAATCAAACAGACAAGGGCTCAAATCTTTATTCCTGTATTTACTACTAGTATGACTTTTGGCAACTTCTAAGCCTTAATGAATTTGATTTAACTCAAGGATAATAATACTGTCTCATCAGACATGTAATGATTAAGTGACTATTTGCATCAAATACTGAGCACAAAGTCTGGAACATAGTAAATATTCAGTATCATTATGATTATTTTATTAACATTAATTCTGATAATATACTTATTTTGCCAAGTACTCATGTTTAACTGTGTCTTCCATTTTACTCTGTAGACAAGTCACAGTAAATGAATGGAGAGGAAGAAGGGATTTATTATTTTGCTTTTTTAAATCACAAAGTGGCATAGTTCAGAAGGCAAAAACTAAAAACACCTCAGAGTCCTAAAACTGATAGCCTTATATTAAGGGCAAGAACTAGTCAAGGGATTGGTGTGAGCAATGTCATATATGGTGATTCTAGGTACCACAAAAGAGAGAATGAAGAAATATATGAAGATAGCTCTCCCATCATTTTCAGTAAACTTTTACCAGTCTGTTAGTGATGTATGTCTTTGGTAAAAAAATAATAATAATTGTGAAATAACTACCATGATAAAAAAAACACAATTATTTTTCTCAATTGTAGGAATATCTTTTTCATATAGGGTCTGTCTGTGTAGTCCAGTCTGGCCTTGAACTCACTGTGATCCTCTTTTCTCAATCATTCCAGTGCTAGAATTATAGACATATGCCACCACCTCTGGCATTATTCTTATTGAATACCTTATAAAAACAGGCTAACTGAAATCAAACTATTTACACAATGTCTCTGTTGTAGTCAGGGGTTGTGCAGAGAACAATTAGAATCAGGACATGGAGTTTATGATATTTTTATGATGGTCACCCAGAGTTACTGCAAGAAAATGCAGGAAATCTATCCACAACACCAAAGACATAGAATATTTAGCCAAGGGCCTGAATCCCAAAGCAATGTCCCACATGAGTCCAGATGAAGACCCAGAGCTCATGACAATGCCTCCTACGAGTCCAACTGGAGGTCTAGAGCCAATAAGAAGGACTCACGCCAGTCTATTTTATGGATCCGTGCTGGGGAGGCCCAAACGTCAGCTGGGGAGGCCCAAACGTCAGCTGTGGAAGCTAGGAAGTCTATGCCGCAAGGGTGAAGGAGCTGTTCTGGTACATTTAGGGTTCTATGCTGGAGCCAAGAAGTCACACTAACAACAAAGACCAGAGCTGTCCTGAAAAGCACCACAGCCATCCTCAGTGACACGGAGGTCCCAAGCTTCTCCAACGACAAGCACAATCAAGTACATGCCAGGAAGCCAGCCTGAGGAGTTCATCCTGGAGACCAAGTGGCACACATCTTCCCCTCCGGATCCAGGAACCAATGCTCGAAGTGAGGACCAGAGCTTCTCTAAGAGAACCAATGGCTCAAACAGCAACACGTTGCCTCAATGGCTCAATGCATAGCTTCTCCTTCTCCACATCTCTATTTATGCTGGCAACTTTCCTCAGGTGGGATATCTATGCTCAGCACCATGCTGGATGTAATCCAGCTGGCATTAAGTTGACCACCAGTTTTTAATCCATAACAGTCACAGTGACAGAAATAGGTAGACCTAGGATAAAAACCATGAAATATAGGTCTACAAATTCCATGCTTTTGCTACCATATCACGTGACTTTTCCTTGTACTGTAGTATATCACCCATTACATTTGATGTTGTGTCAGCCAGACTCTCTAGCAGTAGGCATGTACTCACTACTTGTCTTCTCCATTGTGAAGAACTGTCATGGATCACTCATTCCTAAATGTGGCAGAACATAAGCAACCCAAGATTTGGCATGCTGGTCTAGAAATATTGTGGCACTCACATTAGCCCACACTAGACATGAGCTGATAGTTAGCTATGCAATGTCTCTAACATTTTGGTGAAGAGGCTATGGAGGAGTAGTAAAATAGGAGATCCTAGAAATAAGAGTTAGATAGTTTCCAAAGATATTTACCATGGGAGGTGGAAGTTGCCTTAGAGATCTAATACAACCTCTATTTACATGTATTTTTACATGTAGAAAAAACACACACTAACAGATGAAATCTCATCCACCCATTCATTCTTCTTAATTCCCTTCCAAGTTCCTACCAAAACCATAAATAGCAACTGATGATAAATTTACTCTCTCACGTATCCTAATTCATGACATTTAATAGCCTTAGAAGTCAGAGTTAAATAGTAAACATATCAGGAAGAATGAACTAAGAGTGTATGTGAGAGAATTACATAAATGTGTTTGAACTAATAAACTAGAAACATTGTCATTACAAGAAAAATATTGCCAGAATGGAGACATAAAAAGTTAAACATTGTATGACTTGTTTATAGGTGAGATACAGAAGCTAACTGCGATTTCAAATAGTGAGTGGAACAGTTTCATTTCCTTCTTAGTTTAAGCAGGCAAAAGTAGAACAATTAAGGTAAAGTGTTGACTCCCTTAAATCTCATCCTATGTTTTTAGATGATGCTATGACCCAGAGTTTCTGATGACCTGGGTAGTTTGTTTTATCAATAGGATTAAAGTCATGTATATATTTCTAAACTATTTAGCTCTCCTTAACCAATAGAAGATGAAACAAACATGCATACCACTGATACATGCATGTTTTTCATTTGGGACAAAATAGAGTTAATAAGAAAGACATCCAGTAACAGTTCAAATTAATTACACCCTGCCATAAAAGATTGTATTAAAATATACAGTGCAGTAGAACTAGTTCAAAAAGGAAGGTGTCTGATACAATAGATGTATTTCATTCCAAATGCAGCTGGTAATTTGCAAAAGGAAAATACATTGACAATTCATCAAATTGTGACACAGCCTTTTTTCAAATAGTGCTGCAGGGCAAACAGAGTCATCATGTAAGCTTATCATGTTTTACTAAAGAAATATTTCTTCTTTTATTCCAGCTTTATTATGTAGAAATGACAAAATGTATATATTTAAGAAATACAATTTAATATTTTGTGTGCATATACATTATGAAATGACTTAAAAAATCAAGCTAATTCATGTATTACCTCTCAAAGTTACTCTTTTTATGTTGATGAAATTTAGGCATATTGTCTTTGGAAATTTCAAATACACAATTTAGTATTGTTAACTATAGTCATCATATTGGACTTTTAAAACATATTAGCTCTGCAAAACTGAAATTTTGTACCCTTTGACACACAGCTCTGTTTTTCATTCACCTTTCAGCCTCTGTGATCATCATTCTGTTCTCTGATTTGATTTGCTAGCTTTTTTTACATTATACATAAAAGAGAATTTGTGCAATATTTGTCACTCTGGGCCTGACCTCTTTTACTTTGCAGAAAGCACTCCAAATTTATCCATAATATCTAACAGTATTTCCTTTATTTATAAGGCTAAAAAACATTCCACTGAAACATATTTTTATCACATTTTCTTTTGGTCAGAGAACAATTGACATTAAAAGAATAAGTTCATTTTATTTATGGACTCTCTGTTGTGCTCGTTTGGAGTGTTTATATGTGATTTTTTGTGTGAAAATTTGTGTTTATATTTAAACTAGAATTGACTACTATAGCTTTGTAGTATATTTTGAAGCTATAGATAACTTTGGCTGTTTGAAATTTTAAACAAATTTTGTAATTTTTTCTATTCTTGTGAAATATATTAGTGGTATTTTGATAAGGACATCATTCAATCTGTAGATATCTTTGAGTAGTATGAACATTTTAACTTTCCAAGTTTGTTTACCTGCTCAAAAAATTGTTCTTTAATATTTCAACTGCCATACACACTTGATGCACTTTGAATATTCAACTGGTTTTCATTTGCTAATTGACTTTGTTTTCCAAGACTGGTTACTTTATCTTTTCATTTTGAAACTTAGTAAGATAAATTGCAAATTTAGTAGGCCATCTTAAATGATTTATTCTTAAGGTTTAAAAATCTGAACAAACCATTTTATATAACTCATTCAAAAAGTTAAAAATGAAATTTCCATCTATGCCAAAATAAACATGGCAACAAAACTTTTTTTGAATACAAGAATGACTACTTTTAGAAATACACTGGAATATTTTCAAAATGCAATGGTTTAATTTCTAGTGTATGATATAAAGATGATATTGAGAATAACCAGGAAGCATATTAAATATAAATTGAACTATAATTGATTGGTATTCCTTTTACTTCTCCTGCCCTATCCAATTAATTACCAAATCCTGTTAATTTTGTCATAATTCCCCAGCCTGACTGCTTATCTCCATCTTTATTGGTAGTCAGTCCAAGTTACCATCATTGGCTGTTTGAATTGCTTTTGAACTAGCTTTTTGCTTTCATTCTACACCACTATGGTAGGTAGAGTAGTATCTCCCCTACACACACACACACACACACACACACACACACACACATAGACACACACACACACATCTATGTCATCATATTACACATACACACTACTTTTGCAAAGTTACATGAACTTTTTTACTTTGCATAACAATGATTTTGTAGATGTAATGGAGTTGAGAGTCTTGAGATTTTCTTGGGCTATCTTCAGTGAAATCAGAAAGGTCCTAATGAGAAGGAAACTGGAAGATTGGAGTAACAAACATGTGTAATGATTGGAACTGAAATTAGTAAGGTAAGAAGTTGCTATACTGGTGGTTTTGAAAATTAGAGAAGAACCATGAGTCACAGAGGTTCCTAGAAGCAGGGAAAGACAAAGAAATGACTCTCTCCTAAAACACCCATAAAGACATTTTTTTTCTCAACTTTAACACAATGAAACTGATTTGGGTTTCTGACTTTTAGGACTATAAGGTAATAAATGTGTAGCTTTAAGTTATAAAGTTGTATGTTAATTTGTTACTGATGCATTAGGAAACTAACAAATTCCTCATACATCAGAACAATCTTTAATAAAATTAAAATCCTTCTATGGCAGCCTTAGGCACCTGGAAAGAAGGCAAAATTCTTGAAATTTCCTTTAAAGCTCTGTGTTATGAGTTGATTTGTGTCCTCAAACTCCATACATTGAAGTCTTACATTCAGTATGTCATACACTGACCTTATTCAGGGATACATTCTTTACAGAGGCAATCAAGCTGAAGTTATGACATCAGGGAGGACCTTGATGCACTATGATTGGTGTCGCTACAAAAAGTGAAGTTAGGGCACAGAAACACATAGAGGTGACACAAATGTAAACAAACATAGGAAGAAGGCATCTATCTATGTAACACAGGTAAAGTGGCCTGGAAGATATCCTTCTCTTACCGTCATCAGAAGTAATTAAACCTGATTACACCTTGATTTTGACTTTCTAGTCTCCAGAAATATAAGGCAGTAAATTTCTATTGCTTAAACCACCAAGGCTGTTATACTTTGTTTTAGCATCCCTGGTGCTACAACATAGTTATAGGACTTGGCTCTTCCTAACTCTCCACGATTATTCTGACTCTTCTCCCCTGTATTTTGGCCCTCCAGCCATGTCAACCTCTTTCTTCCATGTTTTGCACATTCTACCTAGGACTTCTCTTCCCCTACTACTTATTGTTTATTACCAGTTTAACAATGACAACCATCAAGTCTTAGATTAAACATTATTTTATCAGAGATAGTATCCAACCAACAGTCATAAGTGTTATCAGTCTCCATTATTTATTAATAACACTCAGACATTTTATGCATTAGATCATATAAAACTTTTTTTTCTTATTTTGTTGTAAATCAAACCCAAGGATGTTCCACTATTGGGATGTATCCCCAGAAGTTTTTGTTTATTTATTTATTTATTTTATTTTGAAACAAGTTCCCAATAAGTTGGGACTGAGCTCAAAGTTGCAATCCTCCTGACTCATTCTTTTGAGTAGCTGGTATTACAAGCATGCACCAATGAACCACGGAAAAACTAACAAACATACTTTAAAGATTACTCTAATAATGTCTGTCATTGCCAACGAATACAGAATTAACTATTACATATGTCTAGTATGATGCTAAGCACTTAATAGATACTCAATAAGTATATGTTGAATAGATGAATAAATTCAACAAAATTTTTTGAAAAATTTGCACTAAATCCAGTCCTTTGCTTAGGCCTTGTGTTCTAAGAACAGGAAACTCATTGGCTACTCCATGTCGTAGTATGGGTAAAAGACTCTGAAAGAAGCTTGTTCCTCTCTCAACCATTATCTTGTATATTTAAGACCCAGAATCTCAGACAAGAGGGCACCACTATTGGCAGCTGGAATGATTCAGTATTGTTTAACATCTGGAAAAATATCTGACAAACTGTGTTCTCAGAGTGATAATATTTCTGATATGAACAAGCAAGGAAAAACTTCAGCAAAATAAATGAAACTATTAAACGGCCAACAGAAAAAAGAACTTAAAATGAGGGGAAATTTAGAGGAATTTGATTCTCTAAAGTTTGAGAATTTCACACCCCCTCTCGCATCATTTTCAACATAAAGAACTATTGAAACCATAAGCATCTTGATGTTTACTTCAACCACCTCTTTCACGTTGTGTCTGTAGACATTGCTAAAATATTCATACATTGATCCAAATGTCATAATACTTGATACAAGGATAAGTCTTAAAATTTTGCTTCAAAATATTGCTTTGCTTTTGTCACTACTAATGTTATGTCATTTTTAAAAAACTGAAGTATTAATTTGTTAAAATCTCAAGAGAGTAAGTAACACAGGTATCAATTTGCAAGGAATTCTTTTTAACGTTGTTGTGTGACAAGTTTATGAGTTACAATGTTTGGGCTATAAATTCATTATATACTCTTGTCTCATTGTCTATCATCATTTTAGCTTGGCATGCTTTCAAAGATTCTCAATAGTACTAAAAATTTACTGTTTTCCTTTCTGGTTGCTTTAATATTTCACACTTAAAATGTCAAATTGAATTATAAAAAATTTGAAAATATCCCCAATTAAAGTTGCCTACTACAATACTAACTCTAAGCTAGCTATCAAGACTCAAGATGCTGGTGGAATCTGAATAATCAGGATTTGAACTTTCTACACTATCATTTTGAGAAATTGGATGGTGTTAACACATCACCATTGATCCAAATGTCCTCATGGTCAAATTTATTTCTTTAGTCATTATTCTAATCAAGTCATCTGGTACTTTTGGAGATTAAGAAATCCAAATGAAATCACTACTCAGTCTCTCAGAGAAATCAACCCATAAAATGGCCAATATAATCAATTATAACAAACCAGCTTCAGTCCTGCAGAGGAAAGCTACTCAAGCACCACACTATCAGGGAATGCAGAATGTCTTTCATTTTTTCTCAACCAGTGCAGAATAATATATTGTATCTTCTATGATAAAGGCATCTTTAATAAATAATGATAGTTCTGTAATTGCATTGGTTGGATTTCAGATTTTTAACTATTAAAGTTCACAAAACACCTATGCAAGTTATAAGGATATATATATATATAATCCATTAAATTCTATGTGCATTTCTTATTTTGGTCAGAATCTAAAAAATTAAATTCCAAGAACAAAAAGAGAAGGGAATTATAATGAAAAACATAAATGCAATTATTGAACTATTGAACATAAGAGAAAAATGACAAAACACTTACTATTAAAATTTAAGTTTTTAGATAGGTGATATTTGAAGATATAAAGAATTGAAGGACTTTGAGAAGGTAGGTGCATCCTTATAGGTATAAATGGATAATACTGTGTTGATTAAAACATACTTAAGCATTAAATTGAACTGTTTTTCCAAGATAAAAATATAATTCCTTTACCTTTTATTAGGACTCACTTATACTTAAAAAATTTGTAGTATTTGCAAATGAGACAAGGGTGCTGTGATCATGATGTTTTGATCCTATGATTTTATATATTATGATCTGTATAAGTTTTAATTTTGTTACTCTTTGTATTAGCTGGGCTAATTATCTCCCTAAAATTTGAAATGCTCTAAATCAGTTCTTAAAATTGAACCATTTTAGTCAGAAAATTCACATCAAACTGTAGTTCTTGAACACAAAGGTGGCATTCTCAAAATATTTTCAGCAGAGTAAACATTTACTGAGAGTGTAAACAACAGGAAAGGAAAACACCTGTGTCTTATATGCTACCAATGAACCTGAACATGAGAAAAAACTCATATCAAATAAAAAATATATTCATAGCATAACACACATGTACACACACACAAATTACATATTTATTACACCACCTTATTTACAATCCTTGAAATATCTACTTAGAGAAAGCCTTCTTGGCAGAAGTCTTTTTCATCTGATTTGAACAGAGAAGTTATCATTATGTTTTAAATTCAGTTACAGTGGCAAATTTCAAAATGTCAAAGTATAACAAAACAAAGAGATATACTTTATCTTTTGGTAGTGGAACCCATAAAATAAAGTAGGCTTGTCCAAAGCAATAGGGACCCAGAATCTTTATTCTTCATATAGGACAAGATGATAAACCGAAATCAGCAATCATCAAGAAAAGGGTAGGTATGGGCTCTCCTGGAGGAAGGGTTTTATTTTTTCCACAGAAAAGATTTTGGAAGAGAACTTCACCTTCCAACATTTAGGAAACATTTTTAATGAATGAGATTATACAGGAAGAGAGTAATTACCAGGCAACCACCATCATCCATACTTAAAGCAATGAAACCCTGGATGAGAGCTTAGGTATAGGGATGGTCATTAATTAATAGTTTGATGATGAAATAGTCTATATGACTGAATGCAAAATGGGTTAAAGTATTATGATGTTTCCCCATGTATGATTAGATAAGTTATTTATGCTCTTTATCTACTATAGAAATTTCCTTTATCAATTGTGTATTTTCTGTCTCATAGATTCAATCACTCATTCATTTAATCTTTGCTTCCCATAATCTCACATTTAGATGAATTTTTAAAAAACTGTTTCAAAAGAACAAAACAAAACTTTTGTGCTCAGCCCTAAAACCTCTGCTTCTATCAGACTATCATTTTCCTTCTTTCTAGTAATTCCACTGAGAGAAGGGCATATAATTTGTATTATAACATTCAGTTTATTTAAGCAACTCTATGAACATTTAATGAATATCCACCATGTACCAAATGATATTTAAGGTACTGATAACATAAAGGTTAATAAAGATATATCCTAACTCCCAAGGAGCATGCCACTTAGTACCAGAAAATGTGAAACCAATTAGATCTACCACTAATTGAATTTTTATATAAACTCAAGAATTAAACTTGTTAGGCAAAAGTCTTTTACTTTAGATAGCTATCTCTCATTATCTGACTCACAGTAAACTCTATTCAAAATTCAGGAGCCAAATATATTCAGATTCTGTGGTTTTCCTTTTCATCTAAACCTTCACAATCTAGACTTGTTCATCAAAATCATTTGGTCAATGAGGGATATTTTATTTTTATGATTTAATGTGATGCTCCAAATCAAACAAATATGTACATGTAGTAGAATTTCTCCTATAAAACTAGCAGTGAATTCATATTTGACAAGTTAAATCCAAAAACTTTAAAACTGATGGCTATTCCTCAGTCTTGATAGTGTCCTTCACTGGACTTCATGACAAAATTTATCCTCTACATTTTCCTTATATGTTTTTTTCTGTCTTATCATCTCTCCATCAATATATTTCCTGAAGCCAGAGAGGTGTGTCTTACACCTTGGCTATTCAAAATGTGGACCATAACCAGTAACGTAATGGATTGCAGTATTATGCCCGATTTTAGACTGATTGAATCAAAAATAAATTTAACAAAACCTTTATGTGATTTATATGTACCTTAAAATTGATAAGCGCAGAACATTTACTAAAATCTGGCTTTCATTCACAATAAATTCCCTCAGCAAAATAAGATTATAACGAACTTCATCAACCTCAGGAACCATCCTTTCCTCCTTAACAGTAAAAGAGTGAATGCTTACCATGAAGATCAGAAACAAAGCAAATATGCCCACTCTCACCACTCCTACTCCAGTTCAAAAGGCACTAGCTACTGACAAAGGTAAGAAAAAGAACCAAAAGGAATACACATTGTAAGTTCATTGATTTTAACAAATGATTACTCTGACAGATGTTTGCAGTGGTGGTGAGTAAGTGTGGGAGGAAGGAGGAAGGAGTATGTGAAAATAACTCCCTCTCTCTCTCTCTTTGTTTCTTTCCCAAATAAAAATATGATATTTTTAAAATTTTGAGACAGAGATATTATTATCCATCTCATGTTTGATTAGACAAACATTACCACCGGACATACCCTCAGCTGATTAAACTGATTTTTGAAAACTAATAAAGGCAGAGGAAGAGATAATAATCTTAAATATATATGCACCAAATTCCAGAGCACCCAGCTATACAAAGCAAATATTAACAGAAATGAAAAGTCAAATAAACAATAACACAATTATTACAGGAGATTTTAACATGCAATTGACACAGATGACAGATCAACTAGACAGAAAATCAGCAAAGAAATAACAGAACTGAATCACACCTGTGAAAAAATGGAATTGATAGATGTATATAGAGTTTTCCACCCAACAATATCAGAATATACATTCTTCTCAGCAGTACATGGGACATTCTCTAAAATGGACCATATAATAGCCCACAGAACATAGTTAAGTAAATGCAAAAGAATTGAAATTATCCCATGCATGCTATCAGATCATAGGGCCATGAAATTAGAAATTAACAATAAAAGCAACTGTAAAAACATCACAAACACATGGAAACTGAATAATGCACTCTTGAGCAATCCATGGGTCATGGAGGAAATTAAAGAAGAAATTAAATATCTACAAGCAAATGAAAATACAAACACAACTTACCGGATTTTGTGGGATGCAATGAAAGCAGTCCTCAGAGGAAAATTTATTGCCTGAGATCCCACATCAGGAAGACAGAACGAACACAAATAAACAACCTGATGCTACAACTCAAACATCTAGAAAAAGAAGAGCAAGCCAAGCCCAAAACCAAAAGAAGGGAGGAACTTATAAAGATTAGAGCAGAAATTAATGCAATAGAGACTACGAAAGCAGTACAAAGGATCAATGAATCAAAGAGTTGGTTCTTTGAAAGAATAAATAAAATTGATGAGCCCCTGGCCAACTTTATTTAAAAAAGGAAAG
>PVJX010046792.1:0-12154 GCA_004027295.1 Dolichotis patagonum | reverse complement strand
AGGGAGGGAGGAAGGAAGGGAGGAAGGAAGGAAGGAAGGAAGGAAGGAAGGAAGGAAGGAAGGAAGGAGACAAAATACTGGATGCCCAAAATTAGGGGAAAAAAGGTTTATCTAGCTCAGTTTGTGGAGCTGACTCCAGGGCAGGATGGAGTGTCAGAGGGGCAACAGTTCATGGCAATGGAAGATAGCAAAAGCAAGAAGAGCAAAAAGGGAGGAGCAAGAAAGACCATTTCTGCCCCTTATACTCTCTTTAGGCTACCCACCCTAGGGTGGGTGTAGCACTTACACCTATAATCCTAGCATTGGACCATGAATCAGTCACAAATTCTAGAAGCCTACCCCCATGGCCGCATGAGGGTTTGGGACGACATCCATACACAAACCATAACACTGGCCTTGACCTCAAAGTGATCCTCCTGCCTTTGCCTCTCAAAAGCTGGAATTATAGGCATGTTCCACAAGGCCCAACTCCAGAGTTTTTAAGGGGGATTTTGTCAGAGGTATGAAAGAATGAAGACTCCGATTGCTATGGTCTCAAAGTGGACTGTTCTCCATAAGTTTCCTACACCTCTCACTAGCCTCAGCTCCCAGAACACATAAACAGTTACAGCCTTCCCAGGCCTTAGGACCCACCCCCATCCACTCCTCAGGATAGTGCAAGACTAGGTCTGTTGGTTTTGAAAGTCTCCCTCATTACCAGGTGATGAAATATTAGTAGAGTTTTCCTGCCAACACTAGGAAGCATGATGGTATTATAGGCAGCTATGTTGCGTGGAAATATTGTAGGCAGTCAGATAGTGCAAAAGATGAGAGGCATGGAGAGAATGGAGCCGAATCTGAAGAATAAAATCACAAAGGTCAGATTTACATATTTCCCAAAGGAATAAATGGAAGCTTGAGGTTATTGGTATCACCCTTTTGAGATTTCCCACTATCTAATTGGGATGGACCATCCTCTTGGATCCACTAAGACTAAAACCACTAAAACCGAGACTAAAAACAAGACTATAGATTATGAATCAAGGTTAACGATATCATCCATATGTCCTCACTACCACCATTGGATCAATATTACTTAAGAGACTATATTTGCAATCTTACTGGTTGATCATAGTTTGTACCTGCCTTGGGACTTTGCTCTATAAATCTTCCTTCAAGAAGTGGGTCTGCAACACCCCCAGCACGACTGAGCCGCCTCAGACTACCACATCGGGCCTGCCTCTTGGCCTGGCAGGCCTGGAATGCCCCTGACTGCCACCACAGGTCCTCCCCTTGGGGAACCCACCTGCCTCCTGGACCTAGTACTACAGTTGACCTTTGGATCCAACTCCTTCTCCCAGAACCTTGGACTACAGCAGATTACTGTGCTGGCTGGATAGGAGACTCAGGAACCCCTCACCCAAACAGAAGACCTCAGCAGGCTCCAGTCAGTGTGGTGAGTTTGCTTCTAAAATAAAGGTATGCAGTGGGTAAATAGGAGCAGAAGTAAAGCTCCTTCCAGCTGTAAGACCTTGGTGAACCTGGCAAGAGAGTAGGTAATCCCCTCCTCCACACAGAGAACATCAGACAAGTTGAGGAGTGTGCCAGTAAGGCCTCCCCCAACTTGAAGAAAATTAAAAGAGCTTATGAGACACCCAGTGACACAGTAGAGCCTCAGCTGACACAAACACTGTAGACAGGGAGATCTGGTGACCTGCAACAACCTGAAGACATAGCAACAGCAGGAACTAAGAGTTGACCTATATCAATACTTATAAACCAGTTAGCCCAGAAAGAATATAGGACTCACCCAACAGGCCCTGTAGGAGGAATTCAGGAGACTGGCTCCCTTCTTCACTGTAGTACCCAGCAATTGGACAAACATCAACCACACAGTAGGACCCTAAAATTCACACTACAGACAGTTGAGACTGTTGGGATTGAAACACCAAATATTTACCCAAAAGGTGAAAATGACAAAACAAAAAAGCAAAATGCAATCCCAAACGTCTAGTCCATCAGGAGCAAGTACAGGTGACATTGAAATAGAGGACTTTAAAAGTCATACACCAGAAATCTCTGAAAAGATAGCAAATGAAGTAAAGAAACAAATCCATGAGGCTATAGAGGAAATCAAATTAGAAATAATGTCTTACATAAAGACAGAAATAATAACCTTAGTAAATGAGTTGCTCAACATAGCTAGAGAACAAATAGATTAAAAAAAATACAGGAGCATGGGAAATTGATTGAAACTTTGAATGAATAATGCAGAAAACAAGCAGAACCCATGAAACAAATTCAAAGAGATATCCAAAAGACAAAAAAAATCTATTGAAAGCTGGCAAAACTGTTTAAATGAAGCTGAGGATAGAATTTCAGACCTTGAGGACAGGATAGCAGATAGCAATCATGAAAGAGTAGAACTTACAAAAACAGCAAAGCAGCACGAAATGACAATCCAAAAGCATCAAGATGATGCCAAGAGAAACATAATAGGTGTCAGCGAAGATGCAGGAGTCAATGCAAATGACATAACTAAACTTTCACAGAAATAATAGCAGAAAATTTCCCAAACATGGGGAAAAAATCTGATATACAAATAAGTGAGGCATACAGAACGCCAGTCACAACCAACATAAATCTACACCCAGACATATATAATTAAGATCCTAGACATACAGCATAAAAACAGAATATTAAAGCTGTTAGAGAAAAGACACAACATACCTATCAAGGAAAGCCTATTAGAATCACGGCAGACTTTTCAGCACAAATCTTCAGGTTAAGATGAGCTTGGAGTAAAGTATTTCAAGCCCTAAAAGAAAACAACTTTCAACCCAGACTGATGTGCCCAGCAAAACTGTCTTTCAAATTTAATGGAGAAACAAGATACTTCCATGACAAAGAACAACTGAAGAAATTCATGTCCACCAAACCAACCCTAGAAAGAGTACTGAAAGACATGCTAGATAGAGATAAAAATGACCACAATCTCTAGAACAACAGAAAGAAACCACCAGGCTACACAAGAAATTAAACAAGGGAGAAAAGCAGGAAACCAACAATAGTAACACAACATGGCAAAGTCAAGCCAGTACGTATCAGTGATATACATAAATGTAAATGGGCTCAATTCACCTATCAAAAGAAACAAGTTGACAGAATGGATCAACAAACAGGATCCCACAATATGCTGTATGCAAGAAATACATCTGACTCAAAAAGAAACTCATAGATTAAAAGTCAAAGGATGGAAAACAGTATTCCATGCAACAGGAACCCAGAAGAAAGCAAGGGTAGTTATTCTGTTTGCAGACAAAGTGAACTTCAAACTTAAAAGGATTAAAAGAGATAAAGAAGGCCACTATGTACTTTTAAGTGGAAAACTACAAGAGGAAGAACTAAGAATTATAAATATATATGCACAAAATACAGGAGCACCCGACTATATAAGACAAATACTAATGGACAAGAAAAACCAAATACACAAGAACACAATTGTAATAGACCTTAACACCCCACTGTCACAAAGAGATAGATCAACTAGACAAAAAGCAAAGAAATAACAGAACTGAATCATACCTGTGAGCGAATGGACTTAGTGTATGTTTACAGAGTGTTCCACCCAACCACATCAGAATACACATTCTTCTCAGCTGTACATGGGACATTCTCCAAAATAGACCCTATATTAACTCATAAAGCATTCTTAACTAAATGCAAAGGAAGCAAAATTATTCCATGCATAATATCTGATTATAGCACACTAAAATTGGAAATCAATGGCAATAAAACTGCAAAACCTGCATAAATACATGGAAATTAAATAACAACCTTGTAAATAACCAGTGGGTTACACATGAAGTTAAAGAAGAAATAAAACAATACCTACAATACAATGAAAATGCAGATACAACATACTGTAACCTATGGGATGCAATGAAAGCAGTCTTAAGAGGGAAATATATAGCAATAAATAGTCACATCAAGAAAATAGAATGAACACAAATAAATAACCTAATGCTACATCTCAAGCTTCTAGAAAAGGAAGAGCAAGTCAAACCCAAAGCTCATAGAAGAGAGGAAATTGTAAAGATTAGAGCAGAAATTAATGCAATTGAAACTTCAAAAAAATACAAAAAATTAATGAATCAAAGAGCTTGTTTTTTGAGAGAATAAACAAAATTGATAAACCCCTGACCAACCTTATCAAGAAAAAGAAAGAAATAACTCAAATTCATGCAATAAGGACTGAAAAGAAGGAAATTACTACAGATTCTGTGGAAATTCAAAAGATCATTGTATTAGTTTCTTTTCACTCATCGCTGAGACAAAATACCTGATGCCCAAAGTTGGGAAAGGAAAGGTTTATTTCTTACAGTTTTTGGAGATTTCAGTCCATACTCAGTTGGCTCCAAGGCAGGGTGGCAAGGTGGGCCGCAGTTCATGGCAGCTGCAAACAGCAAGGGGGAACCCGCAAGAGAGAGAGAGAGACACACCTTCTTCCTGCCATTACATCACATCCTGGCTCCACCCCCTAGGAGGGTGTAGCACTGACACCACCAATCCAAGCACTAGACAATGAACCAATCACAAATGTACAATGCAAATACATGAGGCCTGGAGGCCACCAACATAAACCATGACAATCATAAACACCTGCTTTGAAAATCTATACTCACATAGGATGGAAAACACAAAGGAAATGGACAGATTTCTAGGAACATATGAACTAACAAAGCTAAATCAAAAAGATATAACAATTTTGAAATATCCAGTATCAGCTACTGAAATAAAAAATGTGATTAAAAGCTTACCAACAAAGAAAAGTGCAGGACCTGATGGAGTCACAGCTAAATTCTCTAAGAAATTTAGAGAAGATTTAACGCCAATACTCTTTAAACTCTTCAATGAAATTGAAAGAGAAGCAGTCCTCCCTAATGCATTCTTGGAGGCAAGTATCACTCTGATACCAAAACCAGAGAAAGAACCAACCAAAAAAGAGAACTATAGACCAATCTCACTAATGAACATTGATACAAAGATTCTCAATAAAATATGGCAAATAGAATGCAGCAAATCATCAAGAAGATTATATACCATGACCAAGTGGGATTTATTCCAGTAATGCAGGGATGGTTCAACATACACAAATCAATAAACAGAGCCAAAAATAAAAATCACATGATCATCTCAATAGACGCGGAAAAAGCTTTCAATAAAGTCTAACACCTTTTCATGATAAAAACCCTACAGAAACTTGGAATAGATGGTATGTATCTCAATCTCATCAAGGTCATCTATGACAAACCAACAGCCAACATTATACTAAATGGACAAAAACTGAAAGTCTTCACACTAAAACCAGGAATAGAAGGATGTCCACTATCACCACTCTTATTCAATATAGTTCTGGAAATATTAGCCAGAGCAATCAGACAAGAGGGAGAAATAAAAGGAATAAAAATAGGAAAAGAAGAAGTTAAATTATCATTATTTGCAGATGACATGATACTCTACAGAGAAGACCCCAAAAACTATTAAAAGACTACTAGAGCTAATAAACAAATTCAACAGCATAGCTGGATACAAAGTCAGCACTCAAAAATCAATAGCATTCCTGTACACAAACAAAAAACTCACTGAGAGAGAAATTATAGAAATATCGCCTTTCACAATAGCATCTAAAATAATGAAATACTTAGGAATCAACCTAACCACGAATGTAAAATCCCTATATGCTGAAAATTATACAACTAAAAAAGGAGATTGAAGAGGAGATTAGAAAATGGAAGGATATTCCTTGCTCTTGGTTAGGAAGAACCAACATTGTAAAAATGGCCATACTCCTGAAACTGTTATACAGATTCAATGCAATCTCAATCAATACCATTAACATACCTTACAGATCTAGAGAAAATATTCCTAAAATTCACTGGAAACAGAAGAAACCTAGAATAGCAAAGGTGATCCAGGGCAACAAAGACAAGACAGGAGGACTCTCAATTCCTGACTTGAAACTATACTACAAAGCCACAGTAATAAAATCAGCATGGTACTGGCAAAGAAATAGACCCAAGGATCAATGGAACAGATTAAAAGATGCAAACACTACTACAAAGACACTCAGCCAGCCACCTTATATATGACAAAGAGGCTAAACATGTTCACTGGAAAAAAGAGAGCCTCTTTAATAAGTTGTGTTGGAAAAATTGGCTTTCCATGTGCTGAAGACTGAAAATAGACCCATGCCTATCACCATTCACTAAACTAAAGTCAAAATGGATCAAGGATATAAATATTAAAACAGAACCACTAAATCTACTGGAGGACAAGGTAGGTAAAAATCTTGGAGACATAGGGGTAGGGAGAGAATTCATGAATAAGATGCAAACTGCACAGGAAATACTTCAAAGAATCAACAACTGGGCTCTCATATTACAAAAAGTTTTTGCACTTCAAAAGAAATCACCAACAAAGTAAAAAGAAAACCCACAGAATAGCTAACAATCCCTCAGACAAAGGATTTATATCCAGAACATATAAAGAATTGAAAAACACCAAGCTCACCAAATTCAAAGACCCTCTCCAAAAATGGGCGTCGGAAATGAACACACAGTTCTCAGATGCAGATATACAAATGGCAAATAAATATATGAAGAAATGTTCACCCTCACTGGTCATTCGAGAAATGCAAATTAAAACAGCATTGAGATTTTGAGATTTCATCTCACCCCGTAAAGAATAGCTGCCATCAAGAAATCAACTGATAACAAATGTTGGCAAGGATGCAGGGAAAAAGGAGCACTTCTCCACTGTTGGTGGGAGTGCAAACTGGTGCAACCACTGTGGAAATCAGTATGGAGATTTCTCAGAAGACTAGGATTGGAAGTTCCATTCAATCCAGCTATTCTCCTCCTGGGAATTTCCCCAGAAAAATTGAAACGGTCATGTCACAGAGATATATGTGCACCCATCTTCATAGCAGCATTGTTTGTGATAGCTAAATCTTGGAAACAACTGAAATGCCCATCAACTGCAGAGTGGATGAAAAAATGTGGTATTTTTATACAATGGAATACTACTCAGCTATAAAAAGGATAATCTTGAGGCCTTTATAGGTAAATGGAGGCAGCCTGAGAATATCCTCATTAGTGAAATAAACAAGAATCACATCAGTAAATATCACATTGTCTCTCTAGTATAAAAAATAATAAGAACTGACAGAATAATGGGATCCAAAAAGTATAATAGATATTGTAAAAATGAAAAGGAAAGAAAGTGCTCTAAAGGGTATAACGGTATGGATCATGTATAAGATAGATAACCATATTACTAAATTTCTGCTGGATCATTGAACAGAAGGGTTTGCACTGTCAATGTTTGAGTGTCTAGCCACTATTTATGCTTTGATTTTGTAACTTTAACAATTATTGTTAAGCTGACAATATGTAATGTATCAACTAGTGATTTTATGATGTTAATTTTTTTTAATTCTGTATTATTTTACTTTTTCTCTTTTTTAATTGTTTTTTAAAATTTTCTTTCTTTAAATTAAAAAATTGGAACAAAATAAATATTCTGCTTAGAAAAAAAAAGAAGTGGGTTTGTTGGCAACCAATGTGGGACCCTCCCCCGTCTCTCAGGAGCTATTCCCATTCCCCATTCCTAGTCCTCATTCCTTTTCTACTTTTCTTTCTTTTTTTTTTTTTTTAGTACTGGGAAACGAACTCACGACCTCGCATGTGCCATGCAGGTGCTTGTGCCGCTGAGCTAAATCCAATGGCCCTCCTTTTCTACTACTCTTAACCTTTATTGTTCCTTAGAATTCATTCTTTGACTTCAGGGAACACGAACACATCTGACATCTATGATTGGTATTAGAGGGATCCAATCTCAGCCACAGTCAGAGGTGAGGACAGCTGCCTCCCGCCCACTCACACTCTGCTTCACCCCATGATCGCGTCCCCCCTCCGTATGAAGGTATCAGGAGGGGGTTGGGGGGCACGGGAAGGAACTCTGGGATCTAACCCAGTGTTGCCTCAGGCTCCCCTTGACTGGGCTTTTACTCCTCCTGGCCGCAGGATTTAGTGTGGAAAAAGGTGGCAATGGCTGCTTTCTGGGTTTAAGAAACGCCTCGACAGCAAGTGGGGCTCAAACTCCTTCTTCAGTCTGCTAAGGCCCAACCAGGAGGTGCAGGTGGGAAGCTGCCTGGCAAGAGGGGCTCCCTCTCACCTGCAGCTTCTGGAGGAGCCCCAGTCAGGAAGGTGGGGAGGCAGCAGCTTTGGGAGGTGGGAGGGCTGTCAGGCTGCCACAGAGGTGTTCATGGAGAACCACAGGAGCACATGGAAGCAGAGAAGGCTTCCTGGAGAGACACTTTTGCACTGGGTGTTGAAGGATGAGTATGAGCTTTCCGGAGAGAGAGGAAAAAAGCTTTCAAGGCAGACAGAATACAAAGACGACCTAAAGATATGAACCTGTGTTGTACACTCCAGGCCAGGGTGGAGGTCAGGAGAATAGTAGAACACACTTCGAGACTGAGAAGGACGCAGGTGCTCCAGCTGTCACGACTTCCTTGGATGTGAGGGTCGGTCTCAAGTCCGTGCGACGGACAGAAGAGGAAATGAAAGTTCCCTGGGTGTGAGAATGAGCTGGGTGCATCACTGCCCAGTCAGGCCAGTGGGCAGGAGGCTGAGCTACCCTCTCCTTCTGATGCAAGCAGTGCCCAGGCCCCGGGTCACCCTCCATTCCCCACACCCACCCCAGCCATGGACTTCAGGGAGCCCGGCCCCTCCTTTCTGCTCCCTGACATCATACATACATGGAAGAGAAATCTGTGAGATTCCAGAGGGGCCAGAGTGTGGGAACTGGGGACAGATGCTGCTGGCGCTGCCCCAGGGCTGGGCCTCCTCTGGAGCCCCTGGGTGGTGCCAAGGGGGCTCTGGAATGTGTCTGGAGCCTCTTGCTTCCTCCTCAGAGGGCCATCGCCAGGGCCTGGGAAAGCCGAGGAGGCTGTGAGTATCCGGCGGCCATTCCAGCGCTGGGCAGCCTTGTGCCCACAGCAGTGGCAGTGGATGAGAGTGACGAGCTGGGCCAGGCCTGCTGGTGGCTCTCGGGGCCCCAGTGGAGACAGCATGGACCATCATGACCTCTTCAGTCCAGGGCTGGGGAAGGGGACCCAGGTCAACATTATCTACCACATTTCATACAGAAGAGACTTGTGCACGTAGAGTGTGTACACACATGTATTTGCGGTAGACAGACAAACAGACACAGACAGATGGTCCTACCCTTGTCCTCACCAGGCTCAGGGGTAGCTGTGCACTGCCTGTTCCACACATGTGGCTCCCAGCAGCTGTGCATTCCGTCAGTGACCAGCTGTGGCGGCAGCTGTGGCGGTGGGAGTGAGCACTGATGGGCCCCTGGGGAGTGGGGGCGGACAGGAAGGGCCTGAGATGAGCAAGGTCAGGGGTGAGGCAAGGAGGCACAGAGCGTTCTCAGGCTGGAGCAGAGAGCAGGAACGTGGTGCTGGGGATGCCTGACATCTGGGCTTTGACATAGAGAGTATGAGGAGAGGGACTCGGAAGTAGGGTATGTGGACCTGACCCTGAGATAAAAGCTCTGCGGTCGAGGTCCAAATGCAGGGGCTGGGGTGTAGCTTAGTGGTAGAATGGTTGCCTAGCATATGCAAGGCTTTGTAGCCAGCCAGAGAGAGACAGACAGAGATAGAGACAGACGAGACAGAGAGAGAGAGAGAAGGAGAGGGAGAGAGAGGGAGAGAGAGAGGCTTATAAGAGGTAAACTCTTGGGAGTAAATGAATCACCTTGGGAAGGAGTGGACAGAGACAGAGCCCAAAGGCTGGCACTGGGCTCAATCTAAACACAGGCATGGTTCTGTGCGTCTCACTTCATTCCATTCCCACAATAAGCCCGTGGCAAACAACTGTTTTATCGTCCTTACAGATAAGAATACCAAGGCCTCACCATGTGGCCCTGGAGATGTTTCTGTCTCTCTCTGGGCCTCAGTGTCCAGATGCATAGGAAAGGGCAAGTTCCTACAGAAGGAAGGTTGCATGGCACCCCGTCGTGGCTCTGTTGTGTTCCCAGGATCCAGGCATCATTCCCTCCCCAGGGAAGGTGGAGGCCTTAGAGAGTCCCTCCACTCCTCCCACCATCACTAAACACTCAGCTAGCATATACCAACTATGCACCAGATACTTCCAGACACCGTGGTACCCAGTGGTACACACGACAGTAACCAGGCCTGGCACAGTTCGAGCTTTTATAGGGATTACAGAGCAGCCCCAGAGAGAGACATAAGTTATTGCGCAACTAATAACTACCAGCCGCTTCCCTGGGCATCTCAGCCAGTCATTCTATCCCCTAGGCCCCCACACCCCTCCACCATGCAGCAGTTAGAGGCCCAGTGGCCAGCCCTGCAGAGGTCTCCGGAACCCTGAGCCCAGGCCGTGTCATTTTAGTAATCTGAATACCAGCTTTGTGAGGCTGGGGGAGACCTAGCATGGGGTCACAGGTGGGGAAATCTGTCCTTGAAAATCTCCTTCTGTTCACTCAGTTCCAGTGCACAGTGACGAGAAACGGGAAGAATAGTGACCCCCTCTCTGCCTGCCCCGGAGGCTGCCTGACCCTCGTGGGCCACCCAGGCTCAGTCCTCTGCCCACTACTGAGTGCCTCTCCATCAGCCAGCCAATTCTTCTCGAGAGCTCTGGCGTGCCTGGGATTCCCTCGCTCACCAGCACGCCCTATTTCCAAGCCAACTCTGCAGCCTCAAACCCGTCCCAGAGCATGGGGTTTGCTTCCTGCTAGGGCATCAGGATTCATGCTAGGGCTTCATGCTAGGACATCAGCTCTCATCTTTTTCCTTAGAGCCCTTGGACTGGTGACCAAAGTCTTTTCTCTGGTTTTCTCTCACCTGGCATCCTGGAGCTCCATTCTTGCCTGATTCCCTCCTCTTGCCAAGAGTTTTTTGGTTATGTCTTCCCAGGGTCATGTTTTATAGTCTCTTCTTGCTTTGCACAAGCTCCTTGGATCAAACACCTCAATATCCCCCCAACCCTGGCTTCAGCTACCAGTTGCCAAATCTCTTCTTCAAACCAGACCTCTCTGCATTCTCCTCCTGGGTGTCCCCTAGGTCCCCCACACAGCATGAGCATATTGATCTTCCTACCTTCTGCAATTTCTTCCGTTGACACCTCCACCTACCAGTCACCCAGATAGGAGCCCTGCATCACGCAGATCTCTTCTCTCCTCTTTCCTGTCTAACCCAGTCCTTGAACCAGATTGGTCCGCCACACTCGTGTGTGAGGCAGTGATGAATTTCAGAGCCAGTCTGTCTGTTAGAATCCCGTTGCTACTTACTTCAGTCATATAGCCTCTCCAAGTCTCAGTGAATGAGATAATAATAGAAATCTCTCTCACAGAGTTGTGAGGTTTACATGAGTTGACATGTCAAAATACTTAGGGGAGTGCCTTGCACATGTTAAATACAATGGGAATTCTTTTAACTATTATTATTTCTTTGTTTTACAAATATTTTAGAACGTTTTTTATACGGCAGGTTCTTTTCTGGGCACGAAAGGACATGATCCTGTACAATAAAAATGATTCTGACTCCTCCAACAACTTTACAGTCAAGATGGAGACCCTTTCATGGAAGCCCCATAGATTGAGCATTTCCTGTCATTTGACCCATGATCTATCCTTTCCCATCTTAAAGCAAAAACAAATCCTGGACTCCACATTTCCCTCTGGCCTGGCATACCTTCTCATCTCTCAAGCTTCTCAAATTAGTGTCCTGCCATTAGTGTTTATTGAACACCTATTACCTGCCAGGCACGGTCAGCAGTGAACACAAAATACAAGTTTCTACTTTCAGTTAGTTTATCTTCTTGTGAGGGACACAGACAATAAACAGACAGATCAACATACAGAATCTTTTTTTTCTTTTTTTTCTTTTATTTTAAAAGGGAGTAAAATTAAACACAACAAAACAGAACAGAATGGGACATAAGAAAGCATAAATTTCAAAGCTAGACAACCAGAGATCTTTACTATCTGTCATATTGTCTCTTGTTTTCTTCCAAATGGTTGTCCTTATCTTTGCATATGGAGAGCTCATACTAAATAACATAGCCAATCTTTTCACAAGATG
>PVJX010046791.1:0-12164 GCA_004027295.1 Dolichotis patagonum | reverse complement strand
CCAGGGGCGCAGCCTAGTCCAAGCAGATTCCACCAATCCGCTTGGCGAGGGGAGCAACCAGCTGAAGCCACTTCCTTATGGAGTTAGGGCTGTCTTGCCCAAATCCAACATGTCATCCAGTCGGTTTCCCCTTTCCCACGGGAGGGTCTTATTCCCATCACTCACCGCGTGTTGATGCCAGTTCCCGTGAACTGCAGGGCTCCCCGAACTCTGACTTCAGCGTGGCTGAGGTGGGAATTCACGGTGCCTCTGGGTGGGTCAAGTGCAGGGCCAGTCCGGGCGAGTTGCACGCAGGGCTGTTCAGCTCTGCGCTCCGGCGGCTCAAGCCAGTCGCTTCAGTGCCGATCACTTGTTCAGGTCGGGCAGGAATTCAGGCGGCTTGAGGAGGGCACCATGCTCGCTAATCTTAGCTTCTCTAATGGTAGTCCCAGGACCTCATATTCGAGCGGTTTTTTGCACTGTAGTTTTTTTTCCTGGGTTGTGAGAGTCCATCTCTATCTGTTTGGGTCTCTCCAGGGTGTTTTATTCTGGCATTTGAGCTGTCTCTGTCAGAGAGGGTCTCTCTCCTGCTACCTACCAGTCCACCATCTTGTCTTCTCCCCGTCCCGAAACTTTTAACAGCCCTTCCATTAATCTATGCCTTACAGACAATTAAATCCATGCTTGGGGGAGACTTTTTCCCCAGACTACAAACCTGGATCCAAATTTCCATAAGGAATGAAAGTTCTGAAATTTTTGTTGTTGTTGAGACAAGGTTTCGCTATGTTGAAATGTTTTATAAAGAAAGGTGATGTAAGAAGATAGATGTAGCTGGATGTGGTAGTGCACACCTGTAATCCCAACACTTGGGAGGCTGAGGCAGAAAGACTGCCAGGAATTCAAGGCCAGCTTGGGCTACATAGCAAGATTCTGTCTCAAAACACCAGAAAACAATAGAATGTATCTCTCACCCTACTGTAATGTCAAATGACACTGACAAAAATCAGGCGGTATTCTCTCAGGACAGAAAGATACAGAAATGAGGACACAAGTCAAGAAATGAACACTAGTGTGCAGGTGGGTTTAGCCCATGGCCTTTGTAAAAACGTCATTTATTCTGCACAAATGGGGGAGGATGGGCGGGGCCGTGTGCAAAGGAGGCGAGCAGTCTCAGCCCACCCCGCGCCTTAGAACCGGTTCCCAGTGAAGAGAGCATTAAGGTTTCCACACTGTCCATCCCCCGGACACGGGGCTGCCCCGGGAAAGGTGACCAGGAGGCCTCAGAGGACCACGGGCCAAGTGTGGGATGATGACAAAGGAGAAAACAAGACACCAACGAGAATGGCCAAAAGGCCGGCAAAGGCCATTGCACGGCCACCTAAATCCAAGGCTGATGGACGCACTTTAACCAACACCCAACTGTTATAATCCTATAGAGATAGATGATGCCATTTTCTAAACATCAAATAGATTTTTTTTTTGTGGCACTGGAGGGTCGAACCCAAGACTTCACACTGCACTATATCCTCTGCTCTTTGTATTTTTTGAGCCAGGGCTTCACTTAGAGCTAAGTTGCCCTGGCTGGCCACAAATGTAATCCTCCTGCCTCAGCCTCCCAGGGCGCAGGATTATAGGCCTGTGCCACCATGCTTGACTAAAAGCTAAATGTTTTTTAAGATCCATTAGTGTGCACTGTCAGAAGGGCCTGCTGGGAGCAAGATGGAGACGGGAGGCTGCAATGGTCCAGTTTTCCTTTGTCTTTACGTGAGCTTACTCTTGTACGGGCAATTCTAGACCTCACAAATTTACCTGTCATCCTCAGTGTGGTGAGGATCCCTGCACTCAGGAGGCTGAGGAAGGAGGACCATGCAAGTTCAAGGCAGCCCGGCTACACAGTGAGTTCAAGGTCAGGCTGAACTACATCTCCAGACCGTCTCAAAACAAAACAAAACAAAACAAAACTTACCTGTTATTTTGCCAGATAAATCAAGGAATTCAGGGTGATTTAATGTTGTCCATGATTTTTCTAAAGGTAAAATTTTAGAAATATGTTCAATAAATTACCCTTATCCATAAATTGGTAGGGGAAAATACCTTGTTTAGTGCAATACTCCTTCCCTAACCCAGCTGAGCAAACAGCTGAGCAGTAACTGTAGGTCCGAGGTTTATGGGTAATGACCCATCCCTGTCTCTCTCTTGACAGGGTCCTGTTATGTGGCCCAGGCTGGCCTCAAATTCATGGCGATCTTCACCATGGTGATGCCTCAGCTCACCCAGTGCTGGGATTACAGGCGGGCACCCGAACGCCCGGGCCTAGTTCCTCTGTCCTGAAATCCATGCAGGCTGATTTAATGGTGGAACACTGCCAGATGCAAAGATAGTGTCACCAGAAACGTCATCTCCTTGTCTCAGGGACAGCACAGGAGAGGTGGGGACTCCTGGACCATGGTGGGGTGACATGACGGAGGACACTCAGGTGTCGGCCCCAGGCCCGACCCAAAAGCCAAGCCTGATGTCTCCACCTGGTTCCCATTTCTGACACGAGCACTGGGCACGTTAAGTTCCATCCTGGAACGTTAAGTGTTCCAGTGCTGGTCTGTGACTCGCTGGCCTGTTATGTGCAGAGGACAGAGTACGTATGGGGCTGGTCACCGGGGCCTGGACAGAGGGCCCAGGCTGGGCAGTGTCGGGCACTGTCCCCTAGTCTCTTGTGGCCCTAGAGGCGGTGGTCTGAGATCACAGGGTCTCAGGGCTGGCTCAGCCGAGGTCTCCCTCCGTGGCCCCCACACACAGTCTTTTCCCTGTGTCCTTGCCGTTGCCCATCGAGTGGG
This sequence comes from Dolichotis patagonum, assembly GCA_004027295.1. NCBI lineage: Eukaryota > Metazoa > Chordata > Mammalia > Rodentia > Caviidae > Dolichotis > Dolichotis patagonum. Next base: position 9,354 of record PVJX010046791.1, on the reverse strand, counting down.
TCTGCATCATGGTCTTGTCACACTGGATTGAGGCTGCAGCCAGAGCTTTGTTCACAACTTCCGGAGCTGGGGGACACCATCCTTCAGCCATGACGCCTCCCAGGACCGCCCACAACTCTGCAGCCCCCAAAGCCTGCCCTGGAGCTGGCAGCCAGCATGGGGCCCTGGCCCCATCAGGTTACGCCTTTGAGCAGGGAGCTGGGTTCCACGGACAGCCTGGCCCCAGAGACCACAGGCAGCCGGGGACATGGGTCTGCCCATGGACATGGGTTCCATTGTGGCGGAGCCCCTGCTCCAGGAGCTGCACGGACACCTCTACTAAGTTCAAGCGAAACACCCGCTGCTGTGAAGCCGAGGATTCACCCCCCTCTGCAAGCACAGGCGTTTGGCCCAGGCCGAGACCTGTCCGCGGTTGAAACCAATGCCCGCAGCGTAACCAATGCCCGAGCTGGGGGATGTGTACTTTTTCTTTTACATTCAACACTTCCGTTTTGTGACTAGATTTTTATTATTTTATAAACTAGAGTCTTTCTCCTATTAAAAAAACGGTTCTGCCTCCCAAGTATTTCCATGTTTTTTCCAACACAGAGTTGGCAGTGTTACTGTGTGTGGACCTCAAATTATCATCCTTTGTCCTTTACCCTCTATTTGTCAAATTGGACGGGTCAAAGCTGCATGGAGGGAAATCTCTTTAGGCAGGGGCACATTTTCAGCCTCCGAGGGACGGACAGCTCAAAGCTGCCCTGTTCACTTGGGGGCCTCAGACCATCCAGTGCTGGGCCACCTTGATGTACCTCACCTGGGGAGGGAGGTTGAACCTGAGGTCCCAGCCGTACTCGGGGGACAGCAGCTTGGTGGGCTTGTGCAGGAAAAAGTACTTGTTGAGGTGCTTCTCATAGGTGCTGTTGAGCCCATTCTGCAGGTCCTGAACCATGCCCTTCAGACAGGACTGGACCAGGTCCAGCACCTGCCGGGGCGTGCCACCCACGATGGTGTCCCCGTAGTAGAAGTCACCCTGTCCGAAGGGGACGTAGGCCTCAGAGCTGGACTTCCGCTCGTAGGGGACGATTTGGGAGTTCTGGAAGTACCACCAGGCGTGCAGCTGGGCCACCAGCGTGCCCAGTGTCTCCAGGCCGAAGTCGCCCTGGAAGAACAAGCTGCTGTCCATGCTGAAGAGGAAGTCCACCTCCTCCCTGACGTGGCTCACCAGGTGCTCCTCCAGCACTCTGAGGCACAGGAGCTTCAGGTCGGGCAGCCACCACTCCTCGGCCGTCATGAGAATCTGGAAGCTCTGCAGGGGCCTGGGCTCTATGTCGGGTGGCCGCAGGTAGCTGTCCAGGATGATGTAGAAGATCACCTGCTGGCCAGGCATGAAGTGCACGGTAGCCGAGCGCAGGAACCGCTCCACGTGGTCACTTGCAGTCCTGGGGCACACAGAGCAGTGGCTGTCCTCCAGGGCCCAGAGGACAGCCTATGTGCTGACCAAGGTGTCGCTGATGCTAAAGGTCACCGGAGGGCAGGGTCAGCACGTGGGACCCACTGGGCCAGCCCGTGGCACCAGCACTAGGAATCGGCTGTGGGAGAGCTGAGTGGATTGCCGGGGTGGGGTGGGGTCTGGGGGCCTCGCGGAAGCAGCCACAGTGGAGAAAGAGCATCGAATTTTCTGTGCAGGCCACGAAGGCCACTCGGAGTGGCAGGGGGCCCCAGGAAGCTTCCAGAATAGAAAGGGCAAAGGTGGGTGGCACCTACCTGGTGGAGACACAGGTGGCCAGCCCCATGGTGAGGTTCTGATCCCTGTAATGTCTGTGCAGGACCTGCCTGGTGAAGGTGCCTTCCCACAGCACCGGGGCCAGCCAGTGGGTGACCGTGAGGACATCCGGGCGGTTCCTGCAGGATGCACAAAATGAGCTGATGGCTGGCACCTCGTGTTTCAGGACACCTGCTGGCCACTGGGCAGGCAGCAGGCACAACAGGCACTCACACAGCCTGGTGGGCCCCAGAAGAGCCCCATGCCCTGTGTGCTGGCTGTGCAGGGACTGGGCATGGACAGCAGCTGCCACAGAGCACACGGTTAGCGCAGCCACACCGGGACACAGTGGCCATGAGGTCCTCGCCCCGCCTCCACCTCTGAGCCTAGGGCCACAGGAAGAGAGCCGGAGTCTGTGCATTCTTGTCACCTCCCAAGCGCCTGCCTTCCCTCTGGCCTGGCTCTGTGCCGCCTGGGCAGCCTGGCACACACAGAAGCCGCCTGTGTGGTCCCACAGAAATCAGTCCCCGTTTTCAGCCGCTGGGAGTAACAGTAGGGTCTGGGACCTTCGGGTGAAGCCCACCCTAGGCGACCGTCAGGGGCATGGATGCATGGGGTCAGACCCGAGCGCAGGACAGAAACTCCCCAGAGGGACGCAGGGGATGACCTGGTCCCGGTTTAGGTTAAGGGTGTCCCCCAGGAAGCCCATGCGCTCACAGCGGGGGCTTGGGGAAGGCGGTCTGCGGGGAGGAGGGAGTGAGCGTCCGCCAGGCCCCTGCCGTGACTTCCTGCCTGGAGCCAGCTGGCCACGGCTGTGACCTGTCCAGAGCTGTGTCTCAGTGGTGAGAGAGGGGCTACACGAGAGGCACCTCAACTCCATACAGAGTATCTGCCCACGTGCTCAGCCAGCACGGAAGAGAGAGACCTCTTCCCTCCTCGAGGTGGGAAACGGGCAGCGGGACGCCCCTCCCCGACTCACATAGCATAGGGTGGAAATTCGGGCCGCTGCAGCAAGGCAGTAGAAAAGGCGCTGTCGGGTGGGAAAGGCGAAAATAACCCTGGGGACGTTGTATTTCTCTCCCTGCTCTGGATGGATGGGGCTGGCGGCCTCAGTGTCTGGCAGCAGCTGAAGATCCAGCCTCACGCCCGGGCTGCTCCCGCCCGAGGAAACCGTGGCTGTCGCTCCCTTTCCAGCCCCTGGGAACGATGTCCCTTCCTCTCTTCGCTCGCGGGCCCTGTCTTGGCCTAGCTGGTCTGATGACGAGGACCTGGACGCAGGTCTCCTCAGTTTACCCCGCTGGGCATTTGGTGGGCTTCCTCGGCCTCGGGCTCTTTCCCTGCCTGCTGTGTGGGGTTTTAGCTCCAGCTGGAATCTGGACTTTCCACCAGGTCTGTTTTGTGATGTCCAGAACCGCATCGCTGTCCTGTCTGGGAAGGTGCTGGTCCCAGTTTCTGTTAGTTCTCTGCATGTATTTAAAATAGCTGACTTAAACTTGATCGTGGGCTCCCTCAAGGAAGGTCCCGCGTCCTCTGCGGACTCCTTCCTCCCCGTGCAGGCCCTCAGACTCCTTCCTTGCAGTTTGTCATGGCTGTTGGAGTCGGCATTTTACATAGGGTTCTCCCGCCCTCCCCAGGACTCGGTGTCCCACGTCGGTTGCCTCTGTTGCTGCACGGGAGCTTGGGCACATTAAAAGCCCTAAACCTCACCATCCTCGCCCCACAGGCTGCAAAGCTTTGGCTAATTTCCACTACTCTAAAATGCGGATTCTTTTTCCACCATTTTTCCTGTGGGCAGGGAGCAGAAACCCTTTGGAAGAAGTCCTTCCTCCACCCTTGTCCCTGTCACTCGAGAGGCCGTCTTTACGCCTACTGGAGCGGCTGCCTGGAAGAGTGAGGGGACCTTCGGTGACTCACAGTGGGGCTCTGCCCTGGGAACAGCCCCACTGCTGGGGACCCCAAGCTCATGTCCCCCATCAGAGGTGGGCAGGGGAGGTGGCAGCTGTGCCGACACCCCCAGCTCCTCCGTGCCACTGTGTGAGGTGGGCATTTGGGAGCTGACTGAATCTCGAGGGCGGATTCTCCCGGGGGTGGAGGTCCTTTGAAAACAAACAGGACGGGGTGTGGGGGTGGCCAGGGGCAGAGCTCACAGCAGAGCCTGACCACGCAGCCCTGATGGTGAATTGTGAGAAATGGGTCATAATCCACGCAGGGGGTCTGATTTCACCTGCTCTCTGGGGGAGGTATGAGGACATGTGTGTGGGCCTCGCCTCGAGCAAACGCAGTCCCTGTGCCCGTGGGGAGGGGCTGCTGTCTCCTCGGTGGGTCCCTCTGCCAAGTGAGTCCAGGTGGATCCCAGCACCACGGCATTAAGGGAGCCGTGAGTCCCTGAAGATGACACGAGTGCGGTATGTTCCTCCTAAAGTCATAAACCTCTAAAATCTAAAAATTGTCCTTTTCAGAACATGGGCAGGTGAAATTAAATTACATTTAAAAATACTAAGTGTGACGATGCTGCACTCCGGGAGGCTGAAGCAGGAGGGTCACAGCTTGGGCAACTTAGTGATTTAGCAAGATGCCGTCAGGGACAGCGCCCCTCTGTCCTGGGGGAGGCGGGCTCCTGGTCTTCTTGCCGAGTCTCCCCACTGTCTTCTGTGTCTTTTCTGGTGAGACAGCAACTGTGGGGCTGGGCTCATGAACCCCATCAGCAGAGGTTGCAAAATAAACAAAAAGGGCCAGGGATGAAGCTCAGCACGAAGGCCCAGGGTTCTGTACCCAATACTGCCAAAAATACGCAAATGATGTAAAAAGAAAATGAGAGTGAGTCCAGCCAGGATCATGTGACTGGTGCCCCGGGTTCAGGACTGCGCTTGCTTCAGAGGCGGGGAGGGGCCCGGAGTGGAGGACCAGAAGCCCAAAGCGGGCAGGGAAGGCGGTAGCTGTGCTGCATTCAAATGAACCGGCAGACTGGACAGTGCCAGGAGGGGCTGTGTGGGGAGGGCTGGGAAAAGCCGTCAGGGACCGCAGGTTAGGACCCCGCTAACTCCGCCCCCGACTTCCCTTCATCTTTGAGAGAGGGAGTCACACAGGTGAGGGCTGTGGCGGCTCTGCTTGGGGCTCCCGAAGGGAGGTGCCCTCCGCGCGGGCCCAGCACAGCTGTTCTTACCTGGGGTGAAACCACGTTGAAAGCTGGAGTTCTTTCACTTGGCCACTCCTGGGGACAAAGGGACACCTGGTTACTCCTGAGCTGAGCTCCGCCCCAGCCCACCAGCTCCCGCCCACCCGTCCTGTCCTCCTGTCCTCCTGTCCTCCTGGCGGACCACGTCAGGGTCAGGTCGAGGGCCCTGGGAGAGGAGGCGAGCAGCTCGGGCTGCAGGGGCGGGCTGGCCCAGGGAGAGGTGCAGAGGAGATGGTAGCAAAGGAGGGATGGAACAAAGATGCCAGCTGGGAGGAGGCCTTCAAGCAAATCAGCACACCAGCACTTGGGAGGCCGGGGCCTGAAGATCAGCTGTTTAAACCCACAGTCTCAAAATGTTTTTTAAAAATGGGGCTGGATATGTAGCCCAGTGTCAAGGCCCTGGGTTTATTTTAAAAATCAAGAGCTCAAATAAGATATGCATCCAAATACAAATTTGATTTATTTATCAAACAGGAGTGGCCCTGTCAAACAGGAGTGGCCCTGTTGCAGGCTGCCAAAGAGCAGCCGAGAGGCGGGGTCCGGCGTCGGCCCCGATTCCCTTCCCTTTCAGGCCTGTGCTCTGGACCAGGCCGCTGGCAGCCGGCAGAGCCTTGGGGGGCTGCAAATCCTGCAAGCTGAAGATGCCTTAGATGAGCTCAGCCCGGGCCACGGCGACGCTTGGAAGGCTCCTGCGGCCACTCAGGGCAGGACCCACCCAGCCTGGTTACTGGTTACGTGCAGCGCGCAGGGCGTGGCCGGGAGGCCCGAGCAGTGCGAGGACCGAGGGCTGCACAGCCTGCGTCTGTTTCCAGGTCCACCCACTCCGGGAGCGGAACTCCTTAACCGGGGAAGCCAAACATGCAGCTTTGACCGGAACTGAGGCCTATTGTAGCGGAGGTGTCTGCACCTCCAGAGCTGAGCCTCCCTTACGCCTTCCTGCAAACGGTCGCTGAGTGGTGCTGTGTGCCGCTGGCTGCTGGCTCTGGACGCCGCCCTGGGCCGAGGGGAGGGGGAGGGCTAGCAGGAGGGCAGTGTGCCTTCATTCAGAGCGCAGAGCTCAGATTTGAGCGGTGCTGGCGGGTGTGCCATGGGGTGTCACTGTCTTCACAGCCACACTCCATGCTCATTATCCACGCATCTTTTCTGGTGAGATACCGCTTAGTTTCTTCCCCCCATGTTTTATTTTGTATTTAGTTTATTTATTTATTTGCACCAGGGATCGAACTCAGGACTTTGCACTTGCCAGGCAGGAGCTTATGCTGCCGAGCTATATCCCCAGCCTCTGTTTAGTTTAGTTTTGAGGTAAAGTCTTGCTGTGTAGGCTGACTCTGAACTCACATCAGTCGTCCTGCCTCAGCCTTCTGAGTGCTGGGATCACAGGTGTGCGCTCCAAGCCCTCGGCCATGTTTTAAGTGGGTTGTTTCTTTCTCGTCTGGTCTTTGGGTGGCAAATCCTTCATCACACATGCACGCTGAGCTCAATCTCTGACGACACTGTCCCTTGGAACACAACTGCTTTTCTGCCACACATGGCAGTGTGCACACGTCTATGATCCCGGCACTGTGGAGGCTGAGGCAGGAGGATCATCACGAGTGCAAGGCCAACCTGAACTAAGGAGTGCCTAGTGAGCCCCTATCACAGTGAGAAAAAAAAACAGAGAAAGAAACAGTGAGAACCACCCTATAACAACACACAGAGGTGCCGAGCTGCTCCTGCCAAGCGCGGGATGTGGAGGAGTCGGGGGTGCCTGTGTCCCGGGCCGCGTGGGATCAGGGCGCCTCGGTGCCCAGGTTTCCCTCCCAGGTCACTGGAGTCCTGCTCCCACTGCCCGTGCTTTACGGCCTTTGCAGTATCGCCGGCGATGTCTTCGCCACGCAGTCTACGCTTGCCTTTTGTCTGAAACGCAGAGCCCAGCGAGCTCGGGGGACTGGGGCAGAGCCCACCCAGGCTGGGCCGGCACTGCTGCGAATGCACCCTCTGGAGCAGTGCTCGGCCCCGGGAGGCCCCGCAGCTCGGGCCCCTGGGCATCACCGAAGCTGGTCATCACTCGGTATCTCCACTCACCTGAAGTAAAGCTTAGCAATCAGCAGCGTCACAATAAATGAGATCAGGAACAGCATTCTTTTAAATTTCATTCTCTCCTAGGGCAAAGGGGAGGAGAGAGCGTGGTGTGAGCCACTCACCCTCGGGGACACTGCATGAGAGGACGACAAGCAGAACCTGACCCACAGTCCCAGGCGCAAGGCAGAGGGCCATGGGAGCCAGGCCACGTGGGTCTTCAGTGCACCGGGGCGGAGGGGAAGTGAGGCATCTGTGCCCGGGAGACTGCCGTGGCCCCCGCTGGGTCGGTGCCTGGCCTCGGGTGCTGGGCTCCCTTGGGACTTGCATCTACATGCCTACGGCCCTGGGTGATGTGTCTACACAGAGGGTCTCTGAGATGGCACTGCCAGACACTCCCTGAGTGGGGGCAGCGGCACCGCTACGCTGGCTGAGGCAGGTGGTGTGGGCACTGAGCTCAAGGCCTTGGAGGTGGTGTCCCTAGGCCGGGATCCCCCACCACCTCTGCCTGGTGCTGCCCCCTGCTGCTGACTTGGGAGTGTGTGGATCCACTTGGTGCAGTACAACTGACTGCAGAGCCGACCCAGCTGCCTTTTTTGACCCCAGGGCAGAGTGACACCATGGACACTGAACGCTGCCAGTGTGGACCGTGTCCCCTCACTCTCCACAGCCACCTCCACAGCTCCCAGCCCCAGCTTGGAGGCCGCAGTGGGCAGGTTGTCCATGCAACCTGGAACTGGCCACTTTGCAAGCTGGCCCCAAGAGTCCCTTTGGCCAGCCTCTCCTCTGCAGCACAGTCTCCCAGCCACCACCTTTCCTGCATCCCCTCCAAGGTCAGGGCCCAGAGATGGTCCCCACTGGCCACTGCATCATGAACCCCCAGACTTCCTTTATCCCCCTCCTCCTCTCCCGTCCTCCGCCAGGGAGACCTCAGCCCGCGAGGACGGGCATCGTCCGAGGGCGACTCCGGAGGACCCTTCTGCCGCTCTGGTGGCCCTGGAGTCTCCGCAGTGGTGAGGTTCCCAAGTTCCTTTGATGACATGTCGCCGTGGTGACCGCCTGGGGGTTCTGGTTGTGTGTACCAGACCCAGGGTTTGGTCCCGCTGGAAGAACCAAAGCCTAGACCCTGTCTTCAGGTGTTCCTAGGCTGTGCGCTTCCTTTGCTGGGTCCACCTACTTTCTAATGATCGGTTCTGATTTGTGAGAGCGATATTTGTGACCACATGTGGGGATGTGCGTGACGGGCCAGGCAGAAGCCCCAAATTCAGAGAATTTATGTCATACAATATTTTATAAATTGAGAAAGGTGAGCTATTTTATACTAAAGTAAAAAGGTAAATGTATTTTTAAAAACCCTGAATGGTTCTAGTAAAATAATGTCATTATCACTGTTGTGCTAAAATACTGTTTTGCTCTATATTTTAAATTTTCCTTGTAAAACTTTACAATTGTTATCTGATAACATTCTACAAAAATGTGACTTGTAACAGACAACAGTATATTAAGGTCATAAACCATCACCTAGGGTCCAAATAAGATACGACACCAATTCCTGATACTAGTGACCACCATTAATAAAAGAGGTAGGTAGGCGTTCCTCGTCACACTTCGTATTTTCCTTTCTTTTTTTTTTCTTTTTGAGATAGGGTTTCACTATGCAGTTCAGGCTGGCTTTGAACCCACAAAGTAGCCCAGGTCGGCCTTGAACCTGTGGTGCCCCTCCTGCCCCGGCCTCCTCAGTGCTGGGATTGCAGCGTGCGCCATCACACCCAGCTGGTGCTGCTTATTTTCAAAGTACTCAGTATTCAAAAAGGATCGTAAGAGCTGAGAGTAAAGCCTGCTGCTCCCATTTCAAGACTGGTGCCACTGAGCTGGGTGTTCAACAACCAAGGCTTAGAGACCAGAGCGAATAAAGGTGATTGGGCTACAAGGAGAGCCAAGATTTTGGTCCTGGTTCCCCAAGATCAACAAGGACCCAGGACAGGAGGGGACCCCTCTGAAGGACCTACGGCCCGGGGAGTCACTCAACCTCCTGAGCAGGGAGATCACTGAACCCCGAAGTGCAGCAGTCAGTGTGCACTGTGCTCAAACCAGGGTCACAGAAGAGACACGTGTCCCCATGCCTCCACAGGAGGCCACACATCAAGCAGACTGTGGCCTGCTGCGGTGGAAGCAACTGGGGAGATTATGGAGAAGCCAAGGGGCTCTGCACACGGCCCGGAAGTTACCACTGAAGAGCCTTAACCGAGCTGGACAAAGGGAGAGGAAGAGAGAGGCAGAGACTGAGACAGAGAGAGATTAATTCTGATTAACACAGGCCTTCCTTTGACTCGATCTTAACGAACAGGCAAATATAGCCAAAAATATACACAGT
>PVJX010046790.1:0-12161 GCA_004027295.1 Dolichotis patagonum | reverse complement strand
GGCATGCAGCCCAGGCTGGCCTCGAACTTGCAGTGATCCTCCTGCCTCAGCCTCCCGCGTGCTACATGCCCTGCTCTCTTTATTTTTTTAAACTATGACATCTTGCACAAAGCCACGCTAAACAGCCAGGCGGCCCTATGTTCATTTCAGTCCCCATAGGCCAAGCACCCCCTGACACCCCCTGCCAACCAAGCAAGCCGACAGGGACCTTGTGTCTCAAATCAGCAAGGTGCATCCGGAAACCCTTCGGTGTTTGCGGCCACAGTGGGTAATACGAGTGTGTGTGTGCGCGCGCGCAGTATGTCGAGGGAACGGGTGTCACTGCGAGGGGTCAAAAGAGCAGGAAGTTTAAATCACTGCAGAGGTGGATGGGAACCGCTGTGTGCCGCTCGCTGTGACACACTGTCTACCAGAAAATCACTAGGAAGGCCTGGTCCCATGGGGTGAGCCGGGAAGGGGAGGCGCCTTTAAGAGGCGGGGCCTGGTGGGAGGAGCGTGAGCCATGGGGGCGTGGCTTCTGGGCCCACAGTCCCTGATTCTCGTCCTCCCCCTCCCTCTGCACCCCTCCTACCAGCTACCCCGCAGTGCTCTCCAGGGACTGAGCCCCGAGGCCCCCAGCCTGCCCATCGGGGCCCCTGGGCCCCCAAAACTGCGAGTATAAAAGCCCTTTCGTCTTTGTAAGTCAGCCTGTGTCGGGCCATTCTTTACAGTAGCGGAAGCCTTGCTCACACTCCCAGCACTGGCACTCTGGGTAAACTGAGGCTTCACAGCCTGTGGCAGCCTCAGAGTATCGGCGGCAAATGAGTCAGGTCATCCCCAGATCCTCCGGAGGCTGAGGCAGGAGGATGGTGAGTTCAATTCCAACTCGGGCAACTCGAGTGAAACCCTGTGTCAAAAAAGTTCAAAGACCTTTTGGTGCGGTGGAATTGGGCACTCTGGGAGGCTGAGGCAGGAGGATCACAAGCCGGAGTCCAGCCTGGGCAACTTGGCAAGACCTGGTCTCAAAATAAAAACTAAAAAGGCGCTCACAGTGTCCTCCGAGACAAAGACAGAGGCTCACTGGGCGGGATGGACATGGTGTCCATCCCCGGCACCAAGATACATTTTAAAAACGCCACGTGTGACGCACAGGTCAGCTCACGGGCTGCCTAAAAACCGGACACGGCCTGTGGGCTGGGGTCTGCTGAGCCCTGGCCTGGACAGTCTCAGGCCCTCCTGCACTCAGCTGGCCAACACTGTGATTCTGAACACACGCACGCACGGGAACTCTCCAAGCCGGCACCCGGCGCCTCCTGCACAAAACCCCCAGCCTTGCATGCGCGCTGCACCCTAATCAGGCCGCCTCACGACCCGCTTCTGATTTAACTCAGCGCTGTAAACTGCTGGGCCCTAAAAGAAAAAGAGAAAGGGCTGCAGGAAGACCCTGGGTCCAATCCCCACTACTGCAACCCCCCCGCCTTTTTTTTTGCTGGGCAGAGTGGTGCGTGCTTCCAATCCCAGCTATGCGGGAGACTGAGGCAGGAGGATCTCAAGTTCCTAGCCAGCCTGGCGGACTTGGTGAATTCCTAAACTTTTAAAGATTAGCTCTTCTGTTTTGGTTTTTCTTTCCCTCTCCCTTTTTGAGCTTTCTGAACGCGGCTTAGAGAATCTTTAAAATTAGGTGTGACGTCCGCGTGTTTCTGTGGGAAGCCAGCTGGTTCTCACGGCAGAAGCCACGGAGTCAGTCATGTAAAACCCCACACCGTGCAAAGGTTGGGCCTTCCCGGGGCACACAGGGCCTCGGGGGCGGTAAAGTTATTGTGGTTAGTGGCAGGGGAGACTGAACCCCAAGCTTTAACTTTGAGCCCCACCCCAGCCCTCTAAGGCTTTTATTCTGAGACATGATCTTGCTGAATCACTAAATTACCCAGGCTCGGCTTGAATTTGCGATCCTCCTGCCTCAGCCTCCTGAAATGCTAGGATGACAGCATTCTAGAGGAGGATGTGTGTCAGGATGCCTCTGTTGAAACCCCAAGGGTACACAGCTTGGAGGGGTGGCCTGTGGCCTGGAGGTGGCAAGGGTGCACCTGTCTGGAGGGACCTTGACGGTAACAGAGGACCCTTAGGCAGGGCAGGAGTGTTGACGGTCAGGAGGCCGGGCCTGCGGCTGCTCCGAGAAGTAAAGCTACTTCCAGGCAATGAAGGAATTACAAAGTGTTACTAGCAGTAAAGTAGCCCAGTGGCTCTTGACTAGGGGACATTCTGTCACCCAGGGGAGACAGATGTCTGGGGACACATGAGCTGTTGGCTTGGGGCCAAGGGCGGAGGGAGGCCAGGGACCCAGGACCCCACAAGAGAACGACAGGGCCCTGCACAATGGGACGCACACAGCTCAGAAAGCCCTCCTTAGCCGGCGTGGTTGCCAAGTAATCTCAGCGCCCAGGAGGCTGAGGCAGGAGCATCGCTGGGAAGTTCACGGCCAGCCTGGGCTACATAGCAAGTTCATGTCTCAAAGCAAAACAAAATAAAACCAACAAGGGGAGGAGGGGTTGAAGGGAAGGAAGGGGAAGGAGGTGGGGGAAAGGAAAGAGCTCCCCTTTGCTAGAACCCTAACACTTCAACAACAATGGCATTTTTGCTTTGCCAAACACCTGAGAAGTCCCACGGCTTCTTTTCTATGCTGCAAACAACAGACCAGTGAACTCGCACACCCCACTTCCTGTGCAGCCGGCACCCCCGGGCCTCGTGAGAAAGAGTTCTCCCTCTCTCTCTCTCTCTCTTTGTTTTTTGGCCTGTTTTAATTTTCTGTCACTCCAAAAGGCAGGCCGGGAGTGCACGGCCCAGGAGAGGCTGCAGTGTCCCCATGAACGTCGGCTCTCAGAGTGGTCATTCCCTGCGTGGTGGACAGTCCCTGCCCTCCGTGCTTGGCTCGGTCACCGTCCGAGCTCACAAAGTCTGGCCAGATTCGGGTCAGAACAAGTGTTTCTGAGACAAGTGTTGGTGGGAATACCTGTCTGCGGGGCGGGAAAGGGGGCGCTGCCTTTGCAGGGGATGGAACTTCATTGCTGCAATCATGCTTTGCTCTTTCTAAAAAATAAAACAGTTTGAATTTAAAACATCTGTGCTAGGGACCGGGCGTGGTGGTGCACGCCTGTCACCCCAGCACTCGGGAGGCTGAGGCAGGAGGATCCCTGCGAGTTCAAGACCAGCCTGGGCTACACAGCGAGACACTGGCTCAGAAAGACAAAAACAAGCAAGCAAACTGAAATGTCCGTTTTATCACAGCCTGATCTACAGGTTCCCAAGCAGAGACAATTTGGATGGCTCTGGGGACGTGTGTGGCAGTCACCCTGGGGACATCCTGGCATGGGCCGGGCAGAGGCGGGGGACACTGCTCACCTTGCTACAGTGCCCAGGACGCCCCACAGAGATGTCCCCACCTAGGATGTCACCCGTGTCCTGGCCGCTGACCCGTGGCAGTGAGGGAGGAAGGCTGGGTCTGCGTCACCCCTGGGCACACGCCGGGCTCCCTCCACACCCCCCACCCCGGCTTAGTGTCACTGAAAGACCCCTCTGGCCTCTTCCCCAGGGTCCCTGGTTTCTGTCCTGTCCCTGTCCCTAGGTCCCCGCACCCAGGCACCTCATGGGAACCGGGCCTGGGACCCTGACACCCACAGCCAGGCAGGCGCAGCACCCAGGAGCTGTGACAGCCACCCCCGCCCCCCACGTCGCACACAAGCGCCCCATTCACGTGGCTCCGGGGTCTGGCCGGTTCCGGGCTCAGGCGGGCACAGCGCGCCTTTGTTGGGTGCGGGGCGGCGGCGGCTCGGATGTGGGGGACCGGGGTGGGGGGGCACCCAGGGAGCTGGGGGGGTGCGGCGTGGGGGGCGGGGAGGCTCGGGAGGAAGAGGCCACCAGCCCGGCCACCCAGAAGGCACAGCACCCCCAGGGCCAGAGGGGGCGCTTCAGACCCACAGTGGGGGGCCCGGCGAGGAGGGGGGAAAGCGCTGGCCAGTGTACTTTAGGGGCTCAGTGTACTTTAGGGGTAGACCACGCGGGGTCTACCTCGGGGTGCTCTGGGACGCTGGGACAGATCTGCGCTCCGGGGCACCGTCGGCGTGGGAAAGCACGGCAGACAGAGAGAGGACAAAACACCCCCAAATGACAGCCCCGAAACGAGTTCAGTGGGTCACCCACTCCCAGGACAAAGCCACTTAAGTAACGACAGGATGCGGGCAGCTAACAGAGACCAGCCCAGTGTCCCTGGGGGGCTGGAGGGACACACACACAGCCAGGACCACCCGCACGCTGGAATATTACTCAGCCCAGAAAAGGAGCGTGGGCGGGTCTAAAGAACGCCACGCTTGGTGAGAGGCCGGACATAGACACAGAGGTGGACTCCATGGACAGGAAACGGCCAGGACAGGCGACTCCACCGGGCACAGGAAGGGGACTTGGGAGTGCAGGGCCGGAGAAGGGACTGGTGAGGGATGCATAGGGCGGAGGGACCTTCCAGGGGGTCAGAAGTTCTAAAATTGGTTCGCGATGATGGCTGCACAATTTGATAAGCTTGCAAAAAATAAAAACCCCTTGAATTATCTGCTTAAAATGGATGCATTTTAAGATATGCAAATAACACCTCTATTTAAAAAGCAAACACACAGGAGACTTCTCGGCAGGGTTCTCCGGAAGAACGGAGGGCGGCTCTGCGGGTGTCTCTGCGCTGTCCACAAGCCCCACCGCCCCCAGAAACGGGACCAGACGGCTTGGGGATTCCCCCGCGGCCCACAGCCAGGGATCCCGGAGGAGGCGGACGGGAACGTGTGACCGAGGGCGGCTCACCCCAAGCCTTCAGCTCTCCAGGGAGGGCACCGAGGGTGCCTATTCTCCCACTCCTAAGGGGCAGAGGACAAGTCAAAGGGTGGAATGAAACCAGGTGTGGTGACACACACCTGTCATCCCAGCTCTGTGGGAGGCTGAGGCAGGAGGGTCTCAACTTGGAGCCTGGACATCTTAGTTTTTTTTACATTTTTATCTCAAATTAAAAAATAAAAACATATATAAGAAGGCTAGGGTATAGCTCAGTGTGAAAGTTCCAGGCGCCATCCCCAGTAGTACACACGCAACATAAAAATAAAAACAGACCATTTCTGTTTCCAGATGCAAATGAGAAAATCTGTTATCGCACCTTGAATGGGAAAGGAGCCTTTTCCGCTACTCCCACGAAGCTGAGTGCCGCCCCCCAGGGGAGTTGGGGTTTAGCTGACAGGGCCCCAGGCTTTATTAAGAAGGGGACAAGAACAGAAAACAATGGCACTCCTCAGTGGTTGTTTTTCTAAATAAAGCTCCGCTCAAAGACCAGGGTTGCTCAAAGACCAGGAATTACCCGGAGATTTCAAGCTTCTTTGGAATAAGCTTCAGGCACCTCGTTAAAACAAACACACCTGCGTGGGCACAGGCCTGTCATCCCAGCACTCAGGAGGCTGAGGGAGGAGGGTCACAGTGAGTTCCAGTCCGCCTGGGGTACACGGTGAGTGCAAGCCAGCCTAAACTACAAAGCGAGGCCCTGTCCATTACAAATCAACAAGAAGGAAACAACGGGGAAAGTGGGCCTCTTTGCCAGTTGTGATGGCGCACGCCTGTCACCCCAGCACTCGGGAGGCTGAGGCAGGAGGATCGATGTGAGTTCGAGAGCAGCCTGGGCTACGTAGTGAGTTCAAAGCCAGCCTGAACTATATAACAAGACCCTGTCTCAAAGGTGGGGACAACTTTTGATGTCTAGAGCTAATTAGCCATAAATTCAAATCAATATAAGGCTTCAAAAGCCAGACAGAAGACCCAGATAGAAATAACTCAGTATACCTGAAAATCTTCTAAAAGCAGTGTGATTTCTTTCCTCCCCCACAAAGGACAGCACTAAACACAAGTGGGGCATCTGACTGGCCACACTTCCTGGCATCAAAGAGATGAGAGTCTTGGTTTTTCTCCCCTGCGCCCCACAGCACAAGGGATTAAACCGAGGGCCTCACACTGAGCTACACCCTAGCTTTGTTTCTCTCTCTCTCTCTTGCTCTGACAGTTTCTTTCTAAGCTGCTTAGCTGCTGAGGCTGTGCTTAAACTTGGGATCCTCCTGCCTCAGCCTCACAGAGTGCTGGGATGACAGGTGTGTGCCAACAGGCCTGGCTGAGATGTGTTTTTTTTTTTTTTTTTTTAACATGGGTAAGTAAGTTTTGTCTCCAAGAATGGTTCTCAGCCAGAACCACCCTGCCCCCAGGGGGCCCCAGGCCATGCTGGGGCACGTCTGCAGCTTTCACAACTGGGGAGCTGCTAGTGTCCGGCCACCAGAGGCCAGGACACCGCGGTGGATCTCAGTGCATCATGAGCTCAGATGTAAAGCTCGTATTTAAGAAGGTAATCACTTGTTCCTGGTCTGATGGTTTCACAGCAGTACACAACGCAGTACGCCTCACAGGTAACCCTTCGTCAGAAGAACCTGGGGAACCTTCCGTCACCCAGTCGCTGACTGGACTGCACGTTCTTCTTTCTATTTAGTTTTTTTAGTCCCCCCTCCCTTTAATAATGTGGTGGCACACACTTGCCATCCCAGCACTCGGGAGGCTGAGGCAGGAGGATCCTTGCAAATTCGAGACCAGCCTGGGCTACAAAGTGAGCTCAAGGCCAGCCTGAGCTGCACAGGAGACCCAGTCTCAAAGACAAAAAAACCAAAGAACATTTCACTCGAGGTTTTCTCCCGCCCCTCGACCCTGGCTGGCTGTTTTATTATTCCCACCTGGCAGAGGAGGAAAGAACACCTGGAGGTGACACTGACAGGATAGCAGAGGGAAACTCTGAAGAGCAGCCTGCTCCCCAGGGCCAGCACCTCGGGGTCACCCTCGCAAACAAGTTCAGCTGCTTCGCTGTCACCCGGGAGCAATGCACAGACCTAGCTGGGGACCGGCCTGTCTCCAGGCCCCACCTCCAACCCCGGCAGCCCCCGCTATCCTGGAAAAATGAGGTGCCACCCACACCCCTCACTCAGAAGCATCGGCCCCCGACTCCTACTGTCACTCCTGAGAAATTCTGTCACCTGTGTCAGCTTCGCTGCACCCCAAGAGGTCTGCCCCTCTGCACCCTCCACCCTGAAAGAGGCAGGGCAGTGTTGCCGACTGCCGCGGGGTCTCTGTCCAGGGGACTCTGCCCCTCACCCCACACGGAATGATCGGCACCCCAATACACACACACACAGGGAGGCGATTCTGCCCCGAAGCTGGACCCAGACCTCCGATCGCGTCTTCTCTCCAGCCAGGCTCCACAAAGACCCTCCGCAGGGCCCCCAGCCCTCTGCCCTCCCCCCACATCCTTCCCCCTTCACACCTCTCCGGGAAAAGCCTGGCCCTCCCGCCCGCACCCCTCAGCTTCTTCCTGACCCGGACTTCACTTCGGCCCTGGGTTTTTCCCCCACTAAAAAGCGGGGGCTGCTGGGGCTGGAGGCGGGGGGAGGGGCTAACCCCGAACCCCGGGCCCCCCAACCACCCTTGGGGGCACCTGGGTCTCCCAACCCCAGCTGTCTGCAGCCCCCTCCCCTGCAAATCCCTCCCTGAATCCCATTCCCAGTGGGGGCCCCCCAACTAATTGGGACCCCCAGATTTCTCAGATACCCTTGACCCTCAGATCAGCCCCATCCCGCTCCCAGAACCATCTGGCCCTGCCACTCCTCTAGCTTCCTCCCCAGCTAACTATACCTCTAGCTGCACCCCTAGTCCCCTCCTTAACTAACCTGCACCCCACCCCACCCCCTCCTCAGCTGACTCCAAGACCCCTGCGCCCCGCAGCTGCCCTGGACCCCCGACTCCAGCCCCTTTGCAGAGGACCTAGTCCCCCAACTCCAGCCCGCTCCCGAGCTGACCCCGACCCCCAATCCCAGGCCCCTCGCCAGCGGACCTGAACTCCCAACTCCAGCCCCAGCGTCTTCCACAGCGGACCGATCGCCGCAGACGCCCTCACCTGCGCTCCGGCCGGCCGCCGCCTCAGCCCCGCCGCGCAGCCGAACCAGCAGCCCGGGCCCGCGAGCGCTGGCTCCCTCGGAGGGGCGGAGCCTGAGCGCAGGGGCGGGCCCTGGGACTCGGAGCGACCAATGGAGATCCCAGACGCCGGAGGCCGGAGTAGGGGGCGGGGCGCGAGGCAGGCAGCGGGGTAGGCTGCGCCCAGGAGTGCGGGGCGGGGCTTCAGATGCGGGCTGGCCCGGAGGGCGGAGCCTTGAGTGGCAGAGCAGCTGGCCATCGGTGAGCGGGGAACGCGCGGGGAAGGCGGGGCTATGCTAATTTGCAAATCAACGCGCAGTAGTGTGCTCCAAAGCGAGCAAAGAACAGGTTTCCAGCGGTGACTGCGTCACGTCCAGGCAGTTCTTATGTTCGAATCCCGGGCGCGACGTGGAGGGCCACTTGCGAATCCTAACCCCGGAGGCTCACGGCCCCGGGAAGAAGGTCAAAAACAGTAACTGTTGCGGCACTTTCTTAGGCACCGTTAATAACCCAGGGGGTTCCTGAACGCTCAGCAAGCTACCACCGAGCTACACCTCTAGCCCTTATTTTATTTGAGACTTTCTCCCTAAGGTATCCGGGAAGGCCTGGAGCTTGCAATCCTCCTGCCTCAGCCTCCCAGGTCCTAGGATCACAGGCGTGCGCATCTGAAAGACAATGGAGCTACCATATTCCGTGGCCTTGGAACTTTGTTCAAGGTTGACAATCTGTGATCTCCAGCTGCTGGCCTCCGGGCTCATCTCCCCAGGGCGCCTGTCTTCCCCGCAGGAATCTCTGTTCCTCCCGTAGGTGCCAGCTGTCTGCCCTGCCCCCCTGCAGGACACAGGGAAGCGAGGCATCAACTCTGCCACCTGCGACACGACAGGCTGCCTCAGCGCGCACCTGCAGCGGAGGGGCAGTGGGTGACCCTCGAGGTGCAGTGTGACCGAAACCCCTGCAAAATGTTAAGCCTATGGCTAGTGTTTTAAAATCAAGGTGTCTGGGGATGGGGCGTGAGTTGCTGGTAGAGGGGTACAGCGTGTGTGAACACCAGGGTGCAACCCCTAGCGTCAAACGCAGAGAGAAAATTATTATTATTATTATTTTTTTTTTTTTTGGTACCGGGGATCGAACTCATGACCTCGTGCTTGCCAGGCAGGCGCTTAAGCCACTGAGCTAAATCCCCGGCCTGAAAATTATCAATAAATAATTTTAAAAATCAGGAGCCACGTGTGGGCACAGCTGTAAACCTAGACTTTGGGAGGATGAGGCAGGAGGATCCCAAGTTTGAACCCAACCTGGCCAACTTAGTGATTCAGTGAGACCCTCTGGCAAAATAAAGATGTTTTTTAAAAAAATTAAAAAAAAAGAAAGACTGCTTGGCAAACGCGAGGTCGTGAGTTCAATCCCTGGCATCAAAACAAAAAAACAAAAAAACAAACAAAATAAAAAACCCACACAAAAAGACAGGAAATGTAGCTCAGTGGCCCTGGGTTCACTCTCCAGTGCTGCAAAAAAAAATCTTTTTAACAAACAATGGATGAAAAAAACTAGATTTTTTTTTAAAAAAAGAAACTAAAAAAATTTAAAAAGAAACTGAATGTTTATAAGAATAAAATTAATAAAGTTACATTCGATCATGAAAAAAATGCTAGAGGCCACAGTGTAGTTTTTGGGGTTTGATGTGTGTGTGTTTGAGACAGAGTCTTATCTCTCTTTGGAGCCCCGGTCGGCCTTGAACTGACAGTGATCTTGACTCAGTCTCCCCGTTGCTGGGGTTACAGGAATGCGTCACCGAGCCTGATCCAAGTGTACTTTCCCCCCGTGGGAATGTTTTGCAAAACTGTGGAACAGTGTCACACCAGGATATGGTGCTGTACTTCCACCAGGACCGGGTGCCTCCAGCCTGCTGTAGCCACGCCCCTCCCCAGGCCAGGCCCCTCCCTCTCCTCGCCATTTCTAAAATCCTGTCATTTTGAGAGCATTATTTATCGCTCAGGGTGCTCCATCTCCAGCCCTGGAAAAAACAAAAAACCTATATGGATAGAATTGTGCAGAATGGAACATCTTTATCTGAAGATCCCTCTGGGGTTTGTGTGTTTGTTGGTTCTGGGAATCCTCCCACTTGCAGGCGAGCTGTATTCCTGGCCGCTCCTGTAGGTTGTTTGTATCAATATTTTTCCCTTCTTCCCTTTCTTTTCTCTCTTCTTTCCCCTCTCCCTCTCTCTCTTTCTATCTTTTGCAGTACTGGGAATGGAACCCAGGACTGTCACACTGAGCTCCACCCCCGGACCTTTGTAAGACAAGAGCTAGCTATGCTGCCCAGACTGTGCCCACACTTGAGATCCTCCTGCCTCAGCCTCCCAGAGTGCTGGGATCACAGGCATGCACCATAACTGGCTATTTCTGATTTTTTGAGAGAAGGTCTCACTCTGCGGCCCAGGCTGGCCTTGAACTCACAGTGATCCTCCTGCCTCAGCCTCTTTAGTGCTGGGATGACAGGAGTGTGCCACAATACCTGTAATTTTTTTACAACTGCCAAATTTTCTTCCATAATGATGTTTTTGTTTTTATTATATGATACAGGGATTGAACTCAGAGCCACACACAAGTGCTTTGTCACTGAGCTAAACCTTCAGTCTTTCTTATTTTTGAGACTGGACCTCACTAAATTTAACCCAACCCTCCTGCCTCAGCCTCCCAAGTAGTTGAGATTATAGGTGTGTGCCACTGTGCCCAGCAAGAATTATGTATTTTTTTAGTAGTTGATTTTTTCCAGAACATTATCACCATTAAAAAACAGTAAAGAGTTGAAAGGATGTTATATTAAAAACTCACAATACCATTTTTTCTTATATCATTATAAAGTTTAAATACTTCATTTATACCCAAGGAGAATATATTATAATTTTATGTTTCTAGTTTTAATGGCAGCAAATTCATTAGTCATATTGTCAAAATCCACTTCTGGAAAAAAATCGACCATTAAAAATGCAGAAAGATGTATAGATATATAAAGACACATATATAAAAATAGACGGATAGATACATGATATACACCCGCAGTGTTCTTTCCTTTGCCTGAGGCTCACATAGCAATGTTGGATTCTGTCTTTATTTAAAATTTTAATATTTATACTTGGAGGCTGAGGTGACAGGATTTGCTAGAGTCTGGCAGGAGCTGGAACCAGCTTGGGCTACATAGATGCTATCTCTTTTTAAAAAAAGTTAATATTTAATTCAATGCACTTTTTTTGTTTTTTCTTTTTGAGACAGGGCCTCTCTATGCAGTTCAGGCTGGCCTTGAGCTCACTTTGTAGCCAAGGCTGGTCTCGAACTTGCAAGGATCCTCCTGCCTCAGCCTCCTGAGTGCTGGGATTACAGGAGTGCCCGGCTCAATAATAATACTTTTCAAAAGTTTGCACTGGGGGTGTGTGGCTATGAGAGTGTGGCACTGTGCGTGTAACTGTTTTGCTTGTGATGTGGTTGTGTGACACTCTTCCTTGGTTTTGAGGCTCCACAGAAGTTCTGCAAAATGCCATCACGGGAGAGGCAGGGGTAAAAGACCCCCGGGAACATTTCTGTGCATTTTCCTGAGAATCAATCACTATTAAAGAGAAAAGCTAAAAAAAAAAAAATGCAGTCACATATTCTGTTTCAGTAAGAAATTTTATTTGATGGCAGCCTGGGCTACATAGTGAGTTCAAGGTCAGCCTGGATTACACAGCGGGACCCTGCCTCCCCACCCCCCAAATATGTATCAAATCAAATAAATCAGATGGGTAAAAATGGTAATATGTCTTGATGGCTGGGGGACTTGGCAAGCTGGACTCTTGTACAGAGCGGGAAACTGAGGTTCTTCACCTTGTAAAGTGGGCCTCTTGAGCTGGGAGGGTGGCTCTGTGGTCGCATGCCTGTTAGCACGCAGGAGACCCTGGGCTTCACCTCCAGCACCATGAAGATTTTAACGGCCTCCGCCTACTGCCCTCAACTGGCCACCAGGGAAACCTGAGCATTCCCGTCATGCCTCAGGGCCCTTTGCCCTGAATCCTTTAAGGCTATGTAATCTCCACCCACCCTCTGACCCTCTGACTGCCCCAAATCGCTGGTGCTCATCCCTTCCCTCCCTCTCTCTCAGCCACTCCGGCCTCAGGACCTTTGCA
>PVJX010046789.1:0-12158 GCA_004027295.1 Dolichotis patagonum | reverse complement strand
ATTACTCTTCTTTGTCCATCAGCTTTAACTTACGCATCCCTTCCTCCTGAGCTCCCAAGTCTATTTCTGGGGTCCATACTTAGAACTTCCTTAGCACCCCATGAAGTCTCTGTTAACACTTTGTAAGTGGCCACGCATTTGTCTCTTATTCTCCATTGGGTCTGAGAAGGTGGACTTTCCCCCTCACAGCTGCATGTACAACACCTGACACAGGGTCTGCATGTAGCATATTTAACAAATATCCATCCAATGAATGAATAAGCTTTGTACTCATGGGACCTAGTCCCTAACTCATCAAATATTGGATGAATGAATGCATCAATGAGTGAGTTAATGAATCAGTGAAGGACTTCTCAACTTTCAAAATCTAATAGCAATAACAAAAGATTTGGGGTCTCAGACACCACCTACCTGAATGTTGACAAGCCAGTGGGTGTGAATCCTTTTTTCATTTTTCCTTTTCCCTTCCCTTTGAACACTTTAGCATTGTGGTTTTGCTTGATAATTGCACAAACTGACATTATAGAAAATGCTTTAGACACTACAGTACTAAGACAATTATGTCATTTGCCTCTATAACAATTCACTGTGTCAAGTTTTGACTATGCTTCGTCACATACTTCTCTAGTCAAAGTGATACAAACGTTCAGTGACAACAAATCAGTGTTAACAATAAGGCCATGAGCCTCTGCAGTGTGCTTGAAAACACAAATCTTTTGGACTAAAAGCTTTAACATCTGTTAGGAAGAACTGTCAGATGGGTTTGGAATCTCTGATTACTTCCTATATGAACTGTACTCTCTGTGGACCACTAGACCCCTGACTACAAATATCTTTTCTTGTATTCCCATATTTCTAGACAATGATTTTTGTAAGATAAAAATTTATTCATTTAACATTTTAAAAAAGATTAGGGTTCTAAAATATAGCACAGGGCTGGGGATTTAGCTCAGTGGCTTAAGCACCTGCCTGGCAAGTGCAAGGTTGTGAGTTCGATCCCTGGTAAAAAAAAAAAAAAAAAATATATATATATATATATATATATATATATATATATATAGCCCAAAGGCCAAGAACATATCCTGGCAAGTGTGAGGTCTTGAGTTTGATTCCTGGTACAAAAAAAAAAAAAGCTCAATACTAAACCTATGAAGTTATGCCCCTGGGAAATTTTTGATACACAGATTAATATACCCACCCCTTAGCTCCACTCTATAACAATAGTCAACCACTATGGTTTGTGTCTAGATGTCTCCCCAAAACTTTATGCACTTTTAGACAGGACTTTTTTAAAAATCTTATTTAAAGAGAAAAAACAAAAAAGAAAACAACCAAACAAAACAGAAAAAGGCTAGCAACAATACAGAATTCCAAAGGCAAAAAATAAAAAAACAACAACAAAACAAAAACACTAAGAAATCGCCACTTGATAAGTTACATACTGTCATCATTGGAAATAGTTGTTCAAGTTACAAAATTAAAGCATACAAAGTAGACATTCAAACAGTGATACTGTTAACAGTTCTGCTCAACAATCTAACAAAAATAGTAATATGGTCATCTATCTTACTCACTTAAACATACATGCAGTTATATCCTTTAGAGCACATTCTTTTCCCCTCTTTTATATATATATATTTTTTTTAAATTTTATTTTAAAGGGGGTAGTTTTTTTCTAGGTAGCTGAATCTAGAGTTTGTGACTGATCCATGGTTCAATGCCAGGATTAACAAGGCTGGGATTAAGTATAGGCTATTGCTGGATCAGTCCACAGATTGAATTGGCACCACCCTAATCCTAGCAGTCTACATAAGACATAAGGAACAGAATGAGTCTTCTCTTTTGTTCTTGTGGTTCTTGTGGCCTTCAGTGGCTACAAACTGCTGCCCCTCTGCCATGTGCCACTTTGCTTTGGCAAGCTGAATATGGACTGAAACCTCTGCCAATTGTGGGCTAAATAAACCTTCCCTCCTTTAACTGTTTCACTTTGCTAAGTCTTTAGTGTCTCTTTTGGTAATAAACTATTTTAAAAATTGAGAAATTGAGAGAGTAGAAAGTTCTTATTTTTAATGACATACTCAGCTGGGGAAACAAAAGACAAAAATTGAAAATCTACGGTTGAGCCCTGCCCCCACCCATTTCACATGTGTCTGTCTCTCTCCATCACCTGTTGGAACCACAGTAGGTCCCACACTGGGCATTAGAAGAGCAGCTAAGTAAATAAGGCCAGCGTCTGAAGCTCTGGTGCCATTTAAGGCCACAGCTGTCCCACAAAGCTGCAGACACTACTGTGGAGTCAGGTGGCTGGGAGGGCCCAGGAGGGGGCTGCATAGCCCCTCTCCCTAACTGTCAGATGCCTGTGGAAGTGGGCAGGCCCTTCATTTCCTCCATTTATCATTTTCAATAGAGCTAAGAACTCAGGTCTCTGGGTACTCCGGGAAAGCTGCTGTAATTTTCTCCAAGGATTTCAGATCCATCCAGGTAAAACCTTGAAAAGTCAGAGGAGAAAAAACATCAATCAGATGCAGTTAGATTTATTGGACAGGCACATGCTTGAGTCCCTGGAAGGAATATCAAAGACGTATGTGTCCCAGCTGAGGCCTTCAAGAGACTGAACCTCACATGGGGAAAAAAAATCCCCACAGAATTGAGGACACGAGGGAAACAGCAAAAGGACAATACAAAGCAATGCATAATCAAACACTACATTATACAATTCAGGACTTTCAAGAGGCCAAAAATGCAAAAGAATGATGGAGTGAAATGGCAGTGATAATGTTCCATGTCTGCTCTGTGCCAGCTTCTACATATATTATTGGTTCATTTTTATAACATCTACAAGATAGGGGTTCATTTTACCATCCCTACAAGATAGGGGTCATAGAGAAGCTAAATAACTTAGCCAACCTGACAGAGCTGATGAATAGCAGAGCCAGAATTTTAACCCAGGTCTAAGCTCAAAGCCTGTATTCTAGGCCAGCTCATGTACAGCACCTCCTTATGAGTGAGACACTGAGCCAACCTTCACATATATCGTTTTTAGCCCCTGCACTGTGTCTAGAAGGGAAGCTATGCCAGTTCATCTTGATCATCCTACATGGATTAAGAGACTCCCTGAGAAGTGAGGGCAGTAACCTCATCAATGGGTTAGCACACTGATGAGTTCATCGCTGAATGAGCTTGAAGAGGAAGGCTTAGTTGGAGGAAGCGGGTTATAGGATGTGACCTTGGAAATTATATCTGATCCTTGACCTTTTCCTCTCTCTGATTCCCCAATACCATGAGTTGAGCAATGTTCCTCTACCATGTCCTTCTTTCACAGCGTTTCTGCCCTGGAGCCAGCGGACCATGGACAGAACCCTCTGAAACCAAGAGCCACAATAAACCCCTTCTCCTCTACATTGTGGGTATCAGGCGCTTTGTCCCATAATGGGGAAGCTGACCCACATAGAGCTATTACTAACTCCATTTGACACTCAGAAAAAGGTAGGCGCTGAAAAGTTACTGTGCCAACAGAAATGCAGAGAAAATTGCTAAGTCCCTCATTGCAAATATAATTCTATTTGATTCAAATTCTGTTTTCTCATTTTCTCTCATGATTGATTTTTATTTAAACCAAAAGTATTTGAGAGGTATTTATAGGTGTGATATTTTAGGACTTGTGTACATTTCACATTTAAAGATTATTGCTCGGCGCCAAGTAGAGGACTAATTTTACTGCGGCTCTACTGACCGACGTCACAGTCTCTGTTAGCCCTACACTGGTTATTTCCATAAAATGTCATAGATGAACCATTTGAGGTAAACTTTGCTTCAGAGACATTTGTGGCTTCTTGGTATTTTCCATTTGGCATCAAGATTTGTAAAAGTATATAAAACATTTCTATGTGCCAGGCAGAGTACTAACACTTTTCTCTTCACACAAATTGTATTCCATAGAGAAAGATATGAGGGTCAAGGAATTAGGTTACTTACTCTAGAATAGATGATACAACTTGTCACTTGTGGACCAGATTTCCTAAGCCCAGCACCAGAGCATGTCTTTATGTCTTCCTCAGCAAAAAGTGACAAGTCAGGCATGGTGGCACACGCCTGTAATCCCAGCACTTGGGAAGTTGAGGCAGGAGGATGCTATAAATTTGAGGCCAGACTGGATTACATAGTGAGACTCTGTCTAAAAAAGTTTTTTTTTTTAAATGACAGCAGTCCACTCCTTAAAGTAATTTTGAAAAAGTTTTAAACCAGTAAATGTTCATTTTTTATATAAAAATAATTCCACCTCATTGAACTCATTTGTTTTGCTGTTGTTTTGAGTTTTGTTTTGTTTTGGTTTGGTTTGGGGGCTGTTTTGTTTTATTTCTGAGACAGTGTCTCAATGTGTAGTTCAAGCTAGCCTTGAGCTCACTATGTAGCCCAGGGTGGCCTTGAACTTGCAGCAATCTTTCTGCCTCAGTCTCCCAAGTGCTAGAATAACAGGTGTGCATCACCGTGCTCAGCATTTACTGCATTTGTAACTTAAGCAATTAACATCTCTGAGCCTCAAGTTTCTCATTTGTAAAGCATGCATATCTAGCACAGTGGTGCATGCCTGAAATCCAGCACTCCGGGAGACTGAGGCAGAATCACAAGTTCAAACCCAAGCTGGATCGTTTAGCTACTTAGTAAGGCCCTGTCTCACAATCAAAAATGAAAAAGGCTAGGGAATGCAGCTCAGTGCAAAGGCCTTAGGTTCAATTCTCAGCACACACACACACACACACACACACAAGGCAGCCCTTGTAACATGAGGCTATCATTAAGATGAGATAGTTTTGGGCCAGGGATTTAGCTCAGTGGCATAAGCACCTGCCTGGCAAGTACACCGTTGTGAGTTTGATCCCTGGTATAAAAAAAAAAAAAAAGATGAGATACTTTTATAAGACATCTAAACCATGTCTGGCATATTATAAGCACTCAATAAGTGATACTTATTAGCAGTGATGATGTTTATTATCTGCCAGGCCTTATGCTGTGTATTAAAAAATAGCATATGTAAGACTCTAACGTGTGTGTGGGAAATACCTATATGGATGTAGAAATGGATGAAGAGATGAAAGGATGGTTGCAGAGGACTGGGAGTAGGCAGTGGGGAAGCTCTGGAATGTCATACACCAAAACATGAACATGATTATGGGAGACTTTTATTTCCTTTTAAATCTTTCTATAATGAACATGGATGAATTACTTCTATAATCCAAACAAAGAAAATCTTAGGAAATTCATTGGGGCTGCAATTCATTTTGGAATGAGAGGAACACTTGCTTTCTTGTTTGGAGGAAGTAATAAAAGTTTATAACCCTTTAGAAGGTGCATTAGCTTAATAGCCCCAGGAGGGGGAAAGTAGCTATTTCCTAGCAAAGCTGAGCAAACCCAGCTGACCTCATCGGCAATTCCTGTGACACCTGGTTCTAGAACAAGGACATTAGAGTTCAAAAGCAATGAATTTTAAGCGGCAACCATCTGTCTGCTGGCCGCCTGAAGAGGGCGGTTGGCTACTGTTCAAATGTCATTTCTGCTTGTTGTGAGCCGGAGACCCGCCAGGACTCAGAGCCTCCTGCATCCCAGCCATGATGTCAGCATCCTTGTCACGGGACAGCAGGTGCCGAAGCCGGAAGTGGCTGCCTGGGCTCTCCCCTCCTGGGAAGGCACGGCCAGCTGCTAAGCAAGGACCCACCTGGACCAGTGGGCAGAGGAAGGAGCTTTAGCAAGCGGTTTCCGCAGGTAGAAGTGGTGGCTCTAGCAAGAGAGAGGGCAAACAGAGAGGGATGGAGACGGGAGGGAGCAGAGTCCCTCTGCTTCCCCAGGACTTTCTCACCCAGTCCTCCTCGAAGACTGGCACTGGCAGCTCCCTTCTGCAGATGAGAGGGGACAAAGAAGTGAAGCCCCCACCGCCACTGTGAGACAAAACTACCGTGTTCACTCTTCCTTTCAGGCACTGCCAGAGCGAGGGTTTCAGGAGTGGTGGGGACTGTGGCACTTTTGAATCCCCAGCTGAAACAAGCACCTTTTCAGCTCCGGGGCTGTGCCACGCTGCAGTGCAAGCCTTATGTGTCTCCATTTCTGAATGTCTACTTAATGTTTTTAAATAAAGTACATAAAGGCATCTGCACATCAGACAGAACCTCTGCAGGCCGAGGCTGGCTGACCACCTGCAGCTTCAGCCTCAGGAGCTGCCCTGGCTGGAGTCTCTCACCGCCCGGCTGGCCCCGGTGCCACCTGGGTATGTTGTTGGGTTATCAAGTCCCAGCTTCACCTGGAGAAGTGGCATTTTCCACCGGGCTGGGGAGCTAACCCCAGAGAAATAAGATTTCAGATGACCAGCCAGAGATGAAATGGACTGAGAGCATCCCCTTCGTTCTCTCTGGTCACACACCCTGTACTCCGCAGCTGTCGCCTGGTCAGCAGACTGGCTCTAAGCGATGACTCTGTATCTAAACAGGTCATTTCACATCCTGTAGCAGAAAACCCAACAGAAAGAATCCCTGCTCTCATAGGATTGGTACATTACCCCTCTCGGGAGATAAAGAGAAAAGCAGGAAAAGGGAAGTGGACAAAAGTAGCATAGGGAAGACAGGGCCCACGGACTGCAGGGCACGGCTGTCTGCATGGGCCTCTCAGACAAGGTGCAGTTTGGACAGGGACCTGATAGCCATGGCAGGTCTTGTAGATTTCTGGAGAAGGGCAGTCTAGGCACAGGGGACAGCAGGGGACAGCAAGAGCAGGGGCTAAGCCATGAGCAGGGAGGAAACATGGCCCATTTACTGTGGGAACAGTGAGAAGCCAGGTGGAGTATGGGTGGGAGGAGAGGTTAGAAGAACGGAGCAGAAGGAAGTGGGTCGGGGCATGGACAAGACAGGCTCTGGGGATGAGAGGATCACGAGATCTGCCCTGGCCTTCAAGGGACTTGCAGCCTGACCCTGTGCCTGGCTGGATTGCACTTCTGGTTACAGATGTATTCGCAGCATCCTGAGATTACCTCATGCCCCTGCTGAGCTCAGAGCCCTCTGGCTGCAGGTAGGACAGGGCTACTCCCTGGACCTGCACCGTGCCAGTCACTCAGGACCTCATGTCTTAACACAGAGGGTGGAGTCAGGCTTGGCACTGGACCCAGAAGAAGTTTGCATTAGTGTATTAGTGCAACAGGTACCGACTGAGTAACTCTAGGCACTGGGTCCTGCAGGAGTGCTGGGGGATCCATAGGTGAATGAGAAGGGGTGCAGGCGACCCTGCCCAACAGAGACCTGTAGCTCTGAGGGGGCACAGACAAGCAAACCTGCCATTAGAGCAAGCAGGTAAGACCCATGGAAGCAAAACGGGAGACTCTGGGCAGCGGCATACTGGGACATACGTAGCAACAGCTCTCCAAAAAATATGAAGTACATCAGTGTGTTTATGATATTACCAATATGAGGTATATAAAGCAAATAACAAAATGTATGGTACTCTTTGTTATAAATTCTGTATGGCCAGTTGTTTGTTTGTTTGTTTGTTTGAGACAAGGTTTTGCTATATAATGAAGGCTAACCTTGAGCTCACAGTAATCCTCCTGCTTCAGCCTCCTGAGTGCTGGGATTACAGGTATGCACCACCACATAGACATCATACCAGCTGATTTTTACAAAATGTGTTCAGTGACTTTCACTGAGCACTTGACCTTTAGCCAACCCATAATTGAGCAGGTAGGGTTCTAACAGAATATTAGTTGGTATCAGCTATGTCAAAAGATAAATTTGACATAACAGGAATGTATGTCAGTAGGAAATAGATATGATCAAGGTATGTTATATGCATATGAGAAAATATCACAATGAAATTCAGTTTAATTGATAGGTACTAATAAAAACATATGCCAGAGCTTCACTTATTTATCAATGACATGGGCAGCTGCTTTGTTGCACTGGATAATAGCTTTTAAATACCAAAAGAATACTGAACACTTTTCATGCTATTTACAATACAACCGCTGCAAAAACAACAGTCGTAAATTTAACGTATTATGAACATTTTCTGTTACCTCTTTAAGTTTAGATAATCGACACAGCAATAAATCAGCGCTAAATATATAGTGTTTGCCAGTTTTCAGGGTGTAACTACTTCCACAAGCTACCAATGTAACACCATGGAGCACAGATCTGGGATGAGATGAACAGCAGTCTGTAAATTAGATAGTATTTCTGCCATACGGAAATAACAGACAAAATATCCCCAAGAGCAAATGTACTAACAAAATGCAATAATTAAGAAGTGATAGGTTTTTAGTATTTGTTACTACATTAGAATTTTTAATAGTAGTTGAGTTTAACAATAGCTTGCAAAATTCCTAAAAATTTAACAGTAAGTCTTGTGAGGCACATAGGTGAGGACATGGGACATGGTGATGAGATGCTAGCTTAACTCTAGGGTGTTAGGCCAGCAGCGGTCACTTAGGTCAAACAGGACCAGGCCTCTAGGCTAGAGAAACAGCTTGTAACAAGGTGGAGGATACATCATCTCAGCACAGAGACACTCAGAGACACTGCTCTGCGAGTCGTTGCTGTTCCAGGAAAGGGCCTTGAACTGGGACAAGAGCTGGACCTCCAGAACTCCAGAAAATCACCAGGACCTAGGGTATATGGTGACCCTGAAGCTTTACAGGAGGGAGGGGTAACTGTGCACACCAGGGGAGAGGGCTGGGGGCGCGGAGAGGCAGAAGGAGGGAAAAGAAGGGGAGGGCGACGCTAGGCCCTGTACCAAGGCACCTCACCCTGGACCAGCCCCCTCCCTCAGTGGCCAGTAAATTCTGTACTGCTGAGAAGCAAATCACTTTAACAGTGTAATTTCTTGCAAAAAATATATAAATAAAATAAAAGCAATGAAGGGATTGAGAGCAGAATATGTACAGAGGCTGAAAACTGAGAGAGCGGAAAGTCTCCTGAGAACTGAAAATTGTGCATTCCCTGAAGCCAGTGTGAGAGGAAAGTGGGAGGAAGGCCAAGGAAGGCCAAGGCCCGGAAGCCAGGCTGGCAGCACACATCCTGCCGTGTGTACGGCCAGGCCCTGTGCCCTGCTCTGGGCCTCGAGTTACCTCGGTGCGGGCTCTCCTCAGTGAGCCCCATGAAGTCAAAGCAAAGCCCCAGGAACAGAGACCCCTGCTGGTCTCTCCTGGGACCCAGAGGCCCAGCAGGACCAGGCTCAGGCAAAGCTGTCTCTGAGGAGACCACGAACACCTGCCCCTTGGCAAACACTAACCTTTAACGCACCCCAGAGCAAGGACAGCAAGAATTTCCCCTAGCCACAGAACGTCCTCTCCTCTCCCTTGAAGTTCATGCTATGGTGACACAGCAGGCCTGGGGCAGTGACTAACCAGGTTTAAAGTGAGTCTTTCCATGATGGGGTGAAACCCTGGGAAAAGCCCGCTCCTTCTGCAGTGGGGGTTGCTTCCCTCATCTGCAGTTGGCTCATCCTGGAGTCAGAGTTCTCACCTTCCTCTTCCCCATTTTCTGAAGCCCCCAGACATCCTGTTCCTATGGGAAAGGCCCTCAAGGCCCAGAATCCAGCTCTGAATTGCCTGGCCCTTTTGTCCCTGGACCCCTGCCCTCCAGGGGATACAGATGCAAGGCCCGTCACTACACATGTCCATCTCCTGGAGCCTACAGTGCGGCGGGGGGGAGGGGGGTTGCAGACAATTGCAATGCGATGTGCCATGCACTATAATAGAAATAAGCCCAGGAAACTGGGCACTGATCCCGCCTGGACACACTGGGAAAGGCTGCTCAGAGCTGCTGGCTGTGGGTGTAGAATTGGACTCTGAGCAACACTCACCTGGCTGAGAAGCAGGGACAGGGCATTTCAGGCAGATGGAAAAGCAGGTGTGAAGACACAGGAGAAGACCACCCCAGAGCATGCTATTATTTCCATCCCTACACCCTGATGTAATGTCACGGCCCTGGGATTTACCTGGCCAATGAGTTTGAACAGCAGTGATATCCACATCATTTCCAGACAGAAAAGCGTAACTCAAGAGCCAGTGTCCTCTCTCCCTCCATTTTCAATAGAAGAAGCCCATTTCAAGACAGATTTCAGTCAACCTGGGTCCCTGATTGACCATAGTGAATGGAGGCCCCCATTGTTCATGTAGTGTGAGCAAGACAGAAACCTGGCTTATTTGTGACTGCAGCATAATGCAGCCTGTTCCTAACTGACACCATTGGCATGGCTTAAGCAGAGGCTGGCATGGAGAATGTCAGGAGACGAGCCTGTACCGCTCAGCTCATTCCCTGCTGTCACTTCTCCAGATCTCAGGGAGCTGCTCAAGCTGTAATCCCGGGGATTCAAGTCCGGCTCTGCCTTTTGCTAGCACTATAATCTTGGACAGTTCAGCTAATCCCACTGAGCCCAATTTTTTAAGGGTCTGTAAACTGAGGATAATAAAAATAATGTTGAATTCTCACAGGGTTGCTGTGTTTCCTGAATAAATTCAGGCAGGGTTCATGCTGTATCTTCCCTGTCCCAAGGACTGCCATTGGGCCACTTGTTCCAAGTTCCTGCATGCTTATTAAAACGTGAATTCCTCCCCCCACCTTCGTCCCCACCCTACTGAACTGAATCAGACCTCTGCACAAGAGGTCCACAACATAACACTTTCAGGAGATGCTCTGGGTCATCTTTTGTATGCACAAGTTAAAGTACGGCTGCCCTTAAAGTTTTGATTGACAGTCAACCTCCACACTAAGGAAGGATCAGTGCCTGGGGCTGACTTTGTCAGAGGCCAAGAATTCCCCAACCTGCAGATGACCAGGCGGCCACGGTGCCTCAGATAAACACCTGAGCCTGGAAGGCTCAGCAAAACTCAGAGATCCAGTAACCAGCTCAGTGTCCAACCTCACAGTTGTCAGTCCTGCAGCCAGCCTAGATCAGCGCACCCAGCCAGGTGGTGAAGCCTACTTCCGGGGCACGTGGAGCCAGTCCCTGTTCCTTCAGGACATGGCTGCTTCTTCAGAGAACACAGACCACGTAAGATTCAGGCAGGGAGGTGGCTGCAAAACTAGACTCTGAGAAGAAGCCTTCTGAGTGTGCAGAGCTGCCCAAGGGCCTGGGAGAAGAAAGGTGCTTTAAACTTGTGCTACTGCACTGACCAGTCCCAGCAGGTCTCCTCGCCAACAGCTTCCCCTTCACATATGCCGCTGCCACAGGATTCCTCTTAAGTACTGCTAAGCACTGCTCCAAAGCACACAAGCTCACAAACACAGTGACTGCCTCTGACCACCTGCCTACGGAATCAGGTCTTAACTTCCTGCTGTGGTTCTCAGATGCCTCCAAGTTATAATGCATCTCGTCTTTCTTGCCCTTATGTTACTAATTCCCCAGCTACCAAGCTCTCTCTTCTCCCCTGTCCCTACAAATCTGGGAGGGGAATTTTGGCTGATCCACTCTGCCAGTGCTGCTGGTGTCCTAGGAAACCCCCTCTAGGGTCCCCTGAAACAAGGTACAAATAGCCAGCGCTCCTGACTCAGGGAATCCAAATCTGTGATCCGATGCATACCCAGAGCTCCACGAGGCCCAGGCTGTGCTGTCACTGAGCCTCTTTGCCGGGCTTTGTCCTCTTTCTGTTTTTCTCCCTTCTTCACATATTTCTTCTCCAGAGAGAACACTCTCAGAAGTCACCTTCAGGCTCTGCATCCAGGAACACTTCCTGTCATTTGGGAAATTACCTCGATGCCATAGTAGCCTCCAATCACACTTTCAGCAAACTGCCCTAGAGGTCGCCAAATAGAAAGGCTCACAGACCACATTAAGGTACTACACCACTTATCTAATCCACATAACACAGCGAGAAGCAAGGGGAGGGAGATGGGACAGACGGACACACTTAGAACCGCTGAAGACAGGTGGCAGGACCACCCTGTGACTTCCAGGTCACATAACATTCACACATTCCGTTCCCCCTCTGCCGCATCCGCCCTCCCTCCCGCTGGTGTGGTTACAGGGGTGGGGTCAATGTCCCACAAGAGGGACAGCTGGCAGGAGAAACCATGAGTCAACATGCAATCTGGCTGTCCTGGGAACACTCTGGACTGGGTACACCTCTTCACACGGCAGCACTCCTGTCATTCTGCCGAGCAGCTCTGGGTCTTATCTGT
>PVJX010046788.1:0-12156 GCA_004027295.1 Dolichotis patagonum | reverse complement strand
ACTAGCTTTTCCCCTTGAGTCAGGGCCATTCACAGACTGGTGGGGAAGAGAACAAGAAGTCAACAAGAAGCAAGCCCTTCCTGTGAACCAGCACCACATGTGAGCCACCATCACCTCCGGGGGCATCAGCCAGAATCTAGCCTTCTCCCATAAGTCAGTGCCATTTGTGGACTGCAGGGGAAGAGAATGAGAATTCAACAAGAAGCAAGTGCTCCCTGCAAATCAGTCACATGGGCAGGCTGCCACTGTGAGGGTGACATCCAGATCCTATCTTTCACTCATGAGTTGGTGACATTCATCGACTGTGGAGGAAGAGACCAAGAAGTTAACAAGAAACAAGTGGCCCTTGTGTACCAGTGCCATGCATAGGCCACCACTACTGGGGGCACAGCCAGATCCTAGCTTTCTCCCATCAGTCAGTGCTGTTCCTAGACTGTGAGGAAATAAAGCAAAAGTCAACAAGAAACAAGCTCTCCCTATGAACCAGTGACACAGGCTGTCGGGGGACAGTCAGACCCAAGCCTTCTCCTTTGAGTCAGCACCATTTGCAGATTGGAGAGGGATGAGAACAAAAAGTCAACAAGAAGCAAACCCTCCCTTCAAACCAGTGCTATGATGGGGCTCAGCTTCTGGCGGAGAAGCTAGATCCTTGCCTGCTCTCATGAGTCAGCACCACTCATGCACAGTGGAGGAAGAAAACAAGAAACCAGCAAGAAGGAAGCCTTCCTTGTGAATGAATCAGTGCCATGTGCAGGCTGCCACCACCAAGGGCAGCCCCTTCCAGTGTGCGGGCTGGCAAACAGGAAGAGTCAACTCCCACACTCCCTACCATAAGGGACTGGCTGATCCAGAGAAACACAGGCTATGACACTAGGTTTTGAGGTGAAACTTAATTTAGCGCTAGTGCTGTCTGGTGTTTTACTGACTTTGCAGGTCCAGAGCCAGTGGTCTGATCATCTATTCAGAGGACAACAATACACAGTGTGGCATCTATGGGGGGATCTCCTGAAGGTGGCAGTCATTGTTAATTCCCTGTTATCTTGTTTTGAAGTTCTGTATCATATTCATTGTTTCATTAGGTGTGGTTTTATTCAGTTTTGTTTTGTTTTGTTTGTTTGATTTTGTTATATCCAGTGGCATGGGTAGCATTTTGAAAGATAGCAAGGTAAATTATGGTAATGACTTTGGAGTTACTACTGTCTTATTTTGAAGTGCTTTGTTGCATTGATTGTTTTGTTTTTATTGGTTCTATTCTGTTCAGTTTTGTTTCATTTTTACTCCATCTGAAGTTATCTGAAGCTATTTGAAAGCCAACAAGAGTCATCATGGCAACCATTGTTGGTACTGTGTTGTTCTGATGTCCTGTGTCACTTACACTGTCTTGTCTTCACTGGCTTCATGCTGTTTTATTTTGCTTGGTTTTATTCTCTTTAAAATAAATATAAAAAAATAAATCTTAAAACATAAATAACTAGATAAAGGTAGGAACATAGAAAAATGTTGGAAACACTGAATGAACAATACAG
Organism: Dolichotis patagonum; assembly: GCA_004027295.1. Taxonomy (NCBI): domain Eukaryota; kingdom Metazoa; phylum Chordata; class Mammalia; order Rodentia; family Caviidae; genus Dolichotis; species Dolichotis patagonum. The sequence continues at coordinate 10,630 of PVJX010046788.1, read as the reverse complement.
GAAGAAATTATAATGCGGGAAACAGATTGCGAGAGATACTCAGGAAATTAAATGAGATATCTAGGAAAGCTAGCACAATTGCATGAAAGAGACTGAAGATAGAGTTTCAGACTTTGCAGAAAGGATTACAGCTAACAATCAGAAAAGGAATGAACTTTTAAAAATTACAAGGACCAAGGATATAATAATTTAAAGGCTAAAAGATGATGCAAGAAAAATAATGACAAGTGTCACTGAAAAATCAAGGGAAACACAAATGACATAAAAAGACTATTTATAGAAATAATGGCAGAAAACTTTTCAGATGTGGGAAAAAACCCTGAGAGGCAGATAAGTGATACATATAGAACTGCAATTAGGCCCAACCAAAATACATCTGCACATAAACATGGAAAAAGCAGGATTTCAGAAATTCACCGAAAGAACAGAATATAAAAGACTTTTAGACAAAGGAAACACATCACCTATAAAGGAAAACTCATAGAATCACAGCAGACCATTCAACACAAATCATCATGTGCTTCAAATTCTGAAAGAAAACAACTTTCAACACAACCTATTCCACAGAAAGGTACCATGTTCACATCACAGGCATCCAAACTCACACTCGAAGGATATTTAAATGTCCGCTGAACACAAAGGCTGCCTTCCTAGGCCTGCAAACTAGACTACAAGGACATATAAACATCCACTCCACACAAAGGCGACAATCCTCACATCAGAGGCCTCCAAACACACGACAAGGACATATAACCATCTACTCCACACAAAGGCAGCCATCCTCACACCAGAGGCCTACAAATTCACACTCTAAAGATGTACACATGTCCATTCTACACACATGCTGCCATCCTCAGGCAAGAGGCCTTCAAACTTACACTACAAGTTCATAAAAAAGGCAACTCCACACAAGGGTTGCCATCCTCAAACAAGAGGCCTCCAAACCTACACGCCAAGGACATATAAACATCCACTGCACACAAAGACTTTCATCCTCAACAAGAGGCCTCTACAATCCCTCTCCAAGGACATATAAACCCACTGCACATAAAGCCCGTCATCCTCTGGCAAGAGGGCTCTAAACTTACACTCCAAGGACATATAACCATCCACTCCACACAAAGGGCACCATCTTCATGCAAGAGGACTCTCAAATCACACTCGAAGGACATATAAACATCCACTCCACAAGAAGGCTGCCATCCTCACGCAAGAGGCATCTAAACTCACACTGCAAGCAACATATAAGTGTTCACACCAAGCCAAGGCTGGCATCCTCAAGCAAAAGGATTCTAAACTCACACTCCAAGGACATATAAACATCCATTGCACACAAAGGTTGCCATGCTTATGTGAGCGATATCTAAACTCACACTCCAAGGACATATAAATGTCCACCACACAAAGGCTGCCATCCTCACACCATTGGCCTCCAAAGTCACACTCCAAGGACCTATAAATGTCCAGTCCACACAACGGCTGGCATGCTCAAGCAAGAGACCTCTAAACTCACAATCCAAGGACATAATTATCCACTCCACACAAAGGACTCCATCCTCATGCAAGAATTCTCTAAACTCACAGTCTATGGACACAAAAATGTCCATTCCACACAAAGGCAGCTATCCTAAAAAGAGACCTCCAAACTCACACTCCGAGGACATATAAATTTCCACTCCACATAAAGGCAGTCATCCTTACAGCAGAAACTTCAAAAATCACACTCCAAGGATGTATAAAGTTGAACTACATAGAAAGGCCGCCATCCTCATGCAAGAGGCCTCCAAACACAGACTCCAATGGCATATCAAAATCCACCCCACACAAAGGCTGCCATTCTCACAGAGGACTCTAAACTCATACTCCAAGGACAAATAAAAATCCACCCCACACAAAGGCTGCCATTCTCACAAGAATCCTCTAAATGCACACTCACAGGACACATAAAAGTATGCTGCACAAAAAGGCAGCAATCCTCAGGCAAGAATGTTCTAAATTCATACTCCAAGGAAATATTTATCTCCATTCCACACAAAGGCAGCCATCCTCCGCAAGTTACCTCTAAACTCACACTATAATGATATATCAACTTTCACTTCACACAATGGCAACCATCCCCATGCATGAGGCCTCTAAACTCACACTCAAAGGATATATAAAGGTCCATTCCACACAAAGGCCGCCACCTTCACAGCAAAAGCCTCTGACACACATTTCAAGGATATATACACATCCACTCCATATAAAGGCCGTCATTCTCACAGCAAAAGCCTTCAAATTCACAATCCATAGACATATAAACATCAACTCCATACAAAGTTCCCAATCCTCAATAAGAGGCCTCTAAACACATACTTCCAGGACATGTAAACATCCACTCCACAGAAATGCTGCCATCCTCAACCAAGATACTTCTAAATTCACCCTCCAAGCACGTATAAACTTCTACTCAACATCAAGGCCTTCATCCTCATGCAAGAGCCCTAAAACTCACAACCATTGACATGTAAATGTTCTCTCCCCAAAATCCCGCCATCATTATGCGAGAGACCTGTAACATCTCAGTCCAAGGACATAAAAATTTAGACTTCAAGCAGAGGCCGCCATCCTCATGCAAGCGACCTCTAAACTCATACTCGAAGGACACATAAATGTTCACCACATAAAGGATGCCATCCTGAAAACATGGGCCTCCAAACTGACACTCCAAGGACATATAAACTTACACTCCACAGAAAGGCTGACATCCTCGAACAAGAGACATTTAAACTCACACTCCTTGGACATAATGGTTCACTCCACACAAAGGTGTCCATCCCCATGCAAGAGGCCTCTAAACTCACACTCCACGGAACCACAAACGTCCATTCCAAACAAAGGTAGCCATCTTCAAAAAGAGACTTCCAAATTCATACTCCGAGGACATATAAAGGTGCCCTCCACAAAATGGAGATGATCCTCACAACAAAGCCCTCCAAACACACACTCCAAGGGCGTATAAATGTCCACTGCACACCAAGGCTGCCATCCTCATGCAAGAGGCCTCTAAAATCACACTCCAAGGACATATTAAAATCCACCTCACACAAAGCGGCCGTTCTTGCAAGACACCATTAAACGCATACTCCCAGCACATATAAACATTCGCTGTACACGAAGGCCATCATCCTCATGCACAAGGACTTTCAACTCACACTCCAAGGACATATAAACATCTAATAAATACAAAGGCTCCCATCCTCACGCAAGAGGCCTCTGAACTCAAAACCCAAGGGCATGTAAATGTCCACTGCACACAAAGGCCGCCATCCTCACAGCAAAGGCCTCCAAACACACACTCCATAGACATATAAACAACACCTCCACACAAAGCCCACCATCCTCAATAAGAGGCTTCTAAACTCACACTCCAAGGACATACAAAAATCAACTCCACAGAGAGAATGCGATCCTAAATAAGAGGCCTCCAAACTCATATTCCCAGGAAACATAAACATCCCCTCCACACAAAGGCCACCATCTTCAAGCAAAAGACCTCTAAACTCGCGCTCCAATGACATATAAAATTTCATTCCACACAAAGGCCACCATCCTTATGCAAGAGACCTGTAAAATCACACTCCAAAGACACATAAAAATCGTCCACACAAAGGCCACCATCCTTATGCAAGAGACCTGTAAAATCACACTCCAAGCACACATAAATATCTACTCCACACAAAGGCCACCATCCTCATGCAAGAGGCCTCTAAACTCATACTACAAGGAATTATAAATGTCCACTGTATACAAAGGCCACAATTCTCACAGAGAAGGCCTCTAAACACACACTCCATAGACATAAACATCGACTCCACACAAAGGCCACAATCCTCAACAAGAGGCCACTAACCTAACACTCCAAGAATAAATATATGTCCACTCCATATAAAGGCCGCCATCCTCACAGCAAAGGCCCTTAAACTCACACTCCATAAACATGTAAACATCAATTCCACACAAAGTTCCCCATCCTCAATAAGAGACCCCTAAACACACACCTCCAGGCCAGGGATTTAGCTCAGTGGCTTAAGTGTCTGCCTGGCAAGCGCGAGGTCGTGAGTTCGATCCCCGGTACCAAAAAAAAAAAAAAAAAAAACACATACCTCCAGGACATATAAATGTCCACTCCACACAAAGGTTCCCACCATCAAACAAGGTACTTCTAAACTCACACTCCAAGCATGTATAAACGTCTACTCAACATCAAGGCCTTCATCCTCATGCAAGAGGCCTAAAAATCACATCCAAGGATACTTAAACGTTCTCTCCATACAAAAGCCACCATCCTTATGCCAGAGACCTCTAAAATCTCACTCCAAGGACATAAAAATTTAGACATCATGCAAAGGCCACCATCCTCATGCAAGCGATCTCTAAACTCATACTCCAAGGACATATAAATGTCTACCACACAAAGGACGCCATCCTGGAAACATGGACCTCCCAACTGACACTCCAAGGACAGATAAACTTCCAGTCCACACAAAGGCTGACATCCTCAAGCAAGAGACCTCTAAATTCACCCTCCATTGATATAATGGTCCACTCAACACAAAGGAGTCCATCCTTATGCAAGAGGCCTCTAAACTCATACTCCACGGAACCATAAACGTCCATTCCATACAAAGGCAGCCATCCTCAAAAATAGACCTCCAAATTCACACGCTGAGGTTATATAAAGCTATACTCCATGAAAAGGTGGAAATCCTCACACCAAAGGCCTCTAAAAACACACTCCAAGGATATATAGAGGTCCACTGCATACCAGCAGCCATCCTCATGCAAGAGACCTCCAAACTCACACTCCAAGGACATATATAAAACCACCCCACACAAAGGCTGCCATTCTCACAAGAGACACGTAAAGGCATACTCCCAGGACATAGAAACATCCACTCCTCACAAAGGCTGTCATCGTCAACAAGTGGCCTCTAAATTGACACTCCAAGGACTTATAAATGTCTACTCTGCATAAAGGCTGCCATCCTCATGGAAGAGGACTCTAAACTCACACTACAAGGAAATAAGTGCACTCCACATATAGGCTGCATCATCATGCCAGAGGCCTGCAAACTCACACTACAAGGCAATATAAATGTCCACTCCACACAAAGGCCACATCCTCACACCAGAGGCCTCCAAACTCACAACACAAGGACATATAAAGACAATGGCATACAGGCTACCATCTCATGCAAGAGGCATCTAAACTCACACTCCAAAGACGTGTCATTTCCACAGAAAGGCCAGCATTCTCACACCAGAGGCCTGAAAACTTAAACTCCAAAGACATATAAATGTCCACTAAATACAAAGGCTGCCATCATCATGCAAGAAGCCTCCCAACTAACACTCCAAATATATATAAACTCCCAGCCCATAAATAGGCCTCCAGAGTCATGCAAGAGGCTTCTTGACTCACACTCCAATAAATATATAGGTCGACCCCACACAAGGGCCGCCATCCTCAAAAAGATGCCTCTGAACTCACAGTCCAAATACCTATAAATGTGCACACCATACAAAGGCTTCCATCCTCACACCAGAACCCTCCAAACGTGTACTCCGAGGACAAATAAATGTCCACTCCATACAAAGGCTGTGATCCTCAACAAAAGGCCTGTAAACTCACACTCCAAGGACATATAAATGTCCACTCCACACAAAGGGTGCCATCCTCATGCAAGAGGCCTCCAAACTCACACCAAAAACAGATAAAAGTTCATGCCACACAAAGGCTGACATCCTTACACCAGAGGCATCCAAACTCAAACTCAAGGGACAAATAAATGTCCACTCCACAAAAAGGCTGCCATCTTCATGCAAGATTCATTGAAACTCACGTGAAGGACATATAACTGTGCACTGCCCACAAAGGCCACAGTCCTCATACCACTAGCCTCCATACTCACACTCCAAGGAAATACACATTTCCACTGCACACAAAGGCTGCCATCCTCATGCAAGATGCCTGTTAATTCACACTCCTAGGACATATAAACGTCCACTGCACTCAAAGACAACCATCCTCATGCAGGAGGCCTCTGAACTCAAATTTCAAGAAAACATAAACATTCACTACACACAAAGGCCTCCATCATTAAGCAAAAGGCCTCTAAACTCACATTCCAAGGACATATAAACATGCACTGCACACAAAGTCTGCAATTCTCAAAAAGAGGCCTCTAAATTCGAACTCCAAAGACACGAAAAATTCCACTCCACACAAATGCCACTATTGTCATGCCAGAGGCCTCTAACGTCACACTCCAAGGACATATAGATGCCTAGTCCACACAAAGTTCGCCAGCCTCATGCAAGAGGCCTCTGAACTCACATTCCAAGGACATATAAAGGTCCACTGCACACAAAGGACCCCATGCTCATGCAAGAGGCCTCCAAACTCACACTCCAAAGACACATAACCATCCACTCCAAACAAAACCCTTGTTTCTCAAAGAAGCCTCCAAACTCACACTCTAAGGATATGTAAATGTGCTCTGGACACAAAGGCTGCAATCCTCAACCAGAGGCCTCTAAACTCACACTCCAAGGACATATAAAGTCCACTGCACATAAAGGCTGCCATCCTCATGCCAGAGGCCTCTGAATTCACATTTCAAGGATATATGAAGGTTTACTTGGCACAAAGGCCGCCATGCCCAAGGAAGAGACCTCTAAACTCACACTATTAGGACATATAAACCTCTACTCCACAGAAACACCACTATCTTCACACCATAGGCCTCTAAGTTCACACTGCAAGGTCATATAAATGTCCACTCCACACAAAGGCTCACCTCAAGAAAGAGGTCTCTAAACTCATATGCCAAAAACATAAAATTTCATTTCATACAAAGTTCGCCAACTTCAACAAGAGGCCTCTGAAATCACCCTCAAGTCATATAAATGTCCACTGAACGGAACGGCTGACATCCTCATGCAACAGGCCTCAAAACTTACATTCCAAGGACTTAAAAACATCCACCCCACACAAAGGCTGCCATTCTAATAACAGGTCTCTAAGCTCACAGTCCCTGGACATATAAACATCCACTCCACACAAAGGCTGCCATCCTTACAGCAGAGGCCCCTAAATTCACACTGCATAAACATATTAACGTCCATTCAACACAAAGGCTGCCATTTTGATGCAAGTGGCCTATTAATTCACATTCCAGAAACACATAAACTTGCACTGCTCACAATGCCTGCCATCCTCAAGAAGAGGTCTCTAAATTCACACTTCAATGACATATAAATGTTCACTCCACAAAAGGACCACCATCCTCATGGAAATGGCCTGTAAACACACATTCCAAGGACATAGAAACGTCCACTGCACAAAAAGCCTGCCATGCTCAACAAGATTCCTGCTAGTTCACAATCCAAGGACATATAAAGGTCCACTTCAGACAAAGGCCACCATCCTCATGCAAATGACCTCTAAACTCACATTTGAAGGACATATAAATATCCACTGCATGCAAAGTCTGCCATCCTCTAAAGAGGCCTTCAAGTTCACACTCAAAGGTCATATAAAGCTCCACTGAACACAAAGGATTCCATCCTCAAGCAAGAAGCCTCGGATCTCACACTGCAAGATATATAAACGTCCCTTGCACACAAAGTTTGCCAACCTCACCAAGAGGGCTCTAAAATCACACTCCAAGGACATATAAATGTCCATTCCACAAAAACGTGGCCATCCTCAACAAGAACCCTCTAAAGTCACACTCCCAGTACATGTGCACGTCCACTTCACGCAAAGGCCTCTATCTTCACACTGTAGGCGTCCAAACTCATTCTCCAAGGACATATAAATGTCCGATGCAAGCAAAGGCTTCCATCCTCAATAAGAGGCCATTAAACTCACACTTCATGGACATTTAAATGTCAAGTCCACAGAACGGCCCCCATGTAAAACCAAGAGACCTCTAAACTCACACTTGAAGACACAGAAATATCCGCTCCACATGAAGGCTGCCATCTTTCTACCAGAGGCCTCTGAACTCACACTCCAAGGACATATAAATGAGCACTGCACACAAAGCCTGCCATTCTCAAAAAGAGGCCTCTAACTTCAAACTCCAAGGAAATAAAAAAAAATGCCATTCCACACAAATGCCACTATCCTCATGCAAGAGGCCTCTAACGTCAGACTCCAAACACATATAAACGTCTAGCCCACACAGAGGTCACAATCCTCACGCAAGAGACCTCTGAACTAACATTCCAAGAACATATAAACGTCCACTGCACCCAAAGAATGCCATCCTCATGCAAGAGGCCTCCAAACTCACTCCAAAAACAGATAAATGTCCATGCCACACAAAGTCTGTCATCCTCAAACCAGAGACCTCAAAACTCGTACTCCAAATACAAATAAATGCCCACTCCATACAAAGGCTGTGATCCTCAACAAAATCCCTGTAACTCACACTCCAAGGACACATAAATGTCCATTGCACACAAAGGGCACCATACTCATGCAAGAGGCCTCCAAACTCAGACTCCAAAAACAGGTAAATGTCCATGCCACACAAAGTCTGCCATCCTCAAACCAAAGGCCTCAAAACTCATACTCCAAAAACAGATAAACGTCCACACCACACCAAGGATGCAATCTTATACCACAGGCATCCAAGCTCAAACTTCAAGGACAAATAAATGTCCACTCCACACAAAGGCTACCATCTTCTTGCAAGAGACATCGAAACTCACACATCACGGACACATAAATGTGTACTGCCCACAAAGGCCAATCCTCATATCACTAGCCTCCATATGCACATGCCAAGGAGATATAAATTACCAGTGAACACAAAGGCTTCCATCCTCAAGAAGAGACCTCTAAACTCACACTCCAAGAACATACAAACGTCCCCTCAACATCAAGGCAGTCATCCTCATGCAAGAGCCCTCAAAACTCACACTCCAAGGACATATAAATCTGCATTCCACGCAAAGACCGTGATCCTCACAACAGATGCCTGCAAAGTCCCACTCCCAGGACATATAAACGAGCACCCCACAGAAAGGTGGCCATACTCAACCAGAGGCATCTTAACTCACATTCTAAGGACATATAAACATCCACTCTAAAAAAAGGCTGCCATCCTCACGCAAGAGGGCTATAAACTCACACTCCAAGGACATACAAATGTTCACTCCAGAAAAAAGACACCATGTTCATGCAAGAGGCCTCAAACTCATACTCCAAGGACCCATAAAGGTCCACTCCACACAAAGACCACCATCCACATGCAAGAGACCTCTAAACTCACACTCGAAGGACATGAAAACATTCATTCCACACAAACGCTGCCATCCTTAACAAGAAGACTGTAAATTCACAAAGTTCGCCATCCTCATTCAAGAGGGCATATAAACACAAACACAGTCATCCACAAGCAAGAGGACTCTGAACTCGCATTCCAAAGACATATAAGTGTCAATTCCACAGAAAGGCCGGTATCCTCACACCAGAAGCCTCCAAACTCACACTCCAAAGACATATAAATGTCCTCTCTAGACAAAGGCCGCCATCTTAATGCAAGAAGCCTCAATAATCACAGTTTAATGATATATAAACATCTACTCCAAACAAAGCCTGACATCCTCATGCAAGAGACCTCTAAACTCATACTCCAAGGACATATAAATGTCAACTCCACAAAAAGGCTGCCATCCTCATGCAAGAGACTTCTAAACTGACTCTTCAAGGATAATAAATGTCCACTCCCAACAAGGCCCACATTCTTATGCAAGAGGCCACTAAACTCACACTCCAAGAATATATAAAGTCCATTTGACACAAAGGCTGACATCCTCAAGCAAGAGGCTTCTAAGCTCACACTACAAGGATATATAAAAGTGCCCTCCACACAATGGCTGCCATCTTCAACAAGAGGCCTCTAAAGGCACACCCCAAAGTCATATAAACTTCCACTCCACACAAAGCCTGCCATCCTCACACCAGGGGCATCTCAACTCACACTCCAAGGACACATAAATGTCCACTCCACACAAAGACTGCCATCCTCATTCAAAAGGCCTTTAAACTAACACTTCAAGGACATATAAATATACATTCCACACAAAGGCCGCCATCCTCAAGCAAGTGACTTCTATACTCACACTCCAAGGACATACAAATATCCACCGCACAAAGGCCGCCATCGTTACAACATGAGACTCCAAACTCACTCTCCAAGAACATATAAACATCCACTCCACACAAAGGCTGCCATCATCATGGATGAGGCCTCAAAACTCATAGTCCATTGACATAAAAATGTCCACACCACACAAAGACTGCCATCCTCAAGCAAGAGACCTCTATACTCACACTCCAAGCACCTACAAATATCCACTCTACATCAAGGTCGTCATCCTGATGCAAGAGCCCTCAAAACTCACACTCCAAGGACATAAAAACATTCATTCCACACAAAGTCCACCATCCTTATGCAAGAGATCTGTGGAAGCACACTCCAAGGACATGTAGATATCCACTCCATACAAAGGCCATCATCCTCATGCAAGCGGCCTCTAAACTCACATTCCTAGGACGTATAAATGTCCA
>PVJX010046787.1:0-12158 GCA_004027295.1 Dolichotis patagonum | reverse complement strand
CCCCAGCTGTCTGTGTCCTCTGCTCTGCACAGTCTCCTGTGGTGGCTAAGGAACAGGCTCTTGTCACTCCCTTCCATCCCCATTTGTATCCCCAGCTCATGCCCTGCCCCCTGCCCCCTGCCCCTCCGCTCACCAGTGGCCTTTGGGTTGCTAATATTCATGCTGCTTTTGGAACCTGGACTTCATGGTGACATGTGATGGCTGCCCTTGTTTCCCAGCAATTTCCTAGGATTCAGGACACCATCTTCTCTCCTCATTCTTAGATTCCCCCGCAGTACCTTCTGTCTTCACAGATTCCAGAGTGACCAGGTATTTGTGGAGCCTCCAAGAAGTCCCAAGAAGGTCCTTTACCTCTGCTGCTGTAGGGTGGGCTGCCAACAGCAGACAGGGGTCTCTCGCCTGGGAGGTGACTGCCCTCCATGCTACACACATAGTCCTCAGCAGAGAAAGCTGCCCACTGCTGCCAGCTGCAGAGAAGGACAGGGTGGGGCCCTTCTCCTCCCTGGGGTACTAGTGGTGACACTGCCCCTGAGCCTGTCCCTGTTCTGCTGTCCTCTTTCCTACTCTCCCTCCCTCCCAGACTCTCCCTGAGTCCCTTCCCTCAATGCATCATAGCCCTCTGCATGCCTGTGTAGTAAACGATCACCACCCCACACTGCAATATCTATGTTGAATTAAGTTTGATTATCTCACCCCAAAAGCGGCTCATCACCTGAGTCACTGTCTTGTCACTCATCACCAGTCTTAGTCACTTTCTGGTCTTTGGGAGTCAGTACCCACCACCCACAGATTAAGAGGAGAGATTTATTCTGGTTCACATTTACAGTCCATGGTCAACTGGCTCCAGTGCAGAACAGCATGGCAGAGGGGAATGACAGAGACATGACATGGCTCGTGTCATGGTGGCCAGGAAGGAGAGAGCAAAGGGAGAATGCAAGGAAGGAAAGAAAGCTCAAGGGCACACCCCAGTGACCCACCTCTAACAGGCACTACCTCCCAAGAGCAAGCCAGTTCTAGTACCCCATTATCCAATGGCTTCCCCAGCCCACAGGGCTTTGGGAAGACATCCAGGTGGAAGCCATAACATCATTCCTGAGGGTTGCCAGTTTTGCGCTTCCTCCCTGTCCCTCAGTGACCAGTCCTGATCTCCGCTGCATACAGCCACCTCCTGGTGACCACCCCAACGGACAGCTAGATACAGCCTGGTAACCCCACAGCCCGGGTGGATTGTGTAGGTCTGTCACAGTGATCACTGTCAGTCTCAGTAGGTCCTTCTGGAGCTGTGTCTACCTGTTTTAGCTCTCCAACAAGAATGCTCCATAGAAACCTGTTTGGATAACCCCAGGGAGCCAAAAAGGTGTCACCCACCAGTCTTTCCCACAGGCTTCTCACGCTGTCCCTATCCTCCATGGAGAGTGGGAGTGGTCTCAAGGAATGACCCCAAAATGTGTAGTGCAATCTTTATTTCTACCTGGATCTCTCTCTCTCTCTCTTTTTTTTTTTGGTACCGGGAATTGAACTCACAACCTCGCACTTGCCAGGCAGATGCTTAGGCCACTGAGCTAAATCCCCAGCCCTACCTGGATCTCTCTTAATCATCAAAGGGATGCTTTCCATTCTACAGATCCTAAATGACAACCCCTGACTGAGTCTCTGCTCCTAGAGAGGGTGATCCAAGACAAAGATCCTTGGAGTAGGAAGGGGGTGAGAGGGAAGGCCCCAAGGAAAGGACACCCAGCTGGACTCCTGCTCAAGTGGCAATGGAGAACCAGCAGGTAGAGACTGCCAGTCCCAGGCATGGGGGAGCAGTGAGCTAGGCTGGGTCAAGGCTTTGGCATTTCAGAGGAAAGAGGGAAAGAGATTAGATATGAGGACTATGGAATTGGAGAGCCAGGGATTTAGCTCAGCAGCATAAGCACCTGCCGGGTAAGTGCAAGTTCGTGAGTTCAATCCCTCATACCCCCGCCCAAAAGAGTATGGAATTAGGTGGCTATTGCTAAGTGTCGGTGATGCATTGAAGAAAGGAAACTGTAGTTGCACATTTCTTAACTGACAATTTAAAATGAAGTATGAAACTGAGAGGAAATCACTTGGCAGGAAGCACTGAGGGCAGGCAGAGTGAAGATTAGGAGGACTGACTTTATTACCAAAGTACTGAAATGTCAGAAAAAGCTGAATTCTCTGTGAAGACTGGTCTGCTCCACCAACTCAGGCCCCTAGTGGTAGGGAGAAGAGGCTCCTCATCTTGGAATGAGAACTGTCACAACACCTCTTCCTTGGCACACATCTACAGCCACATGGAAGGTTTACAATGGCCAGATGACATAGAAGGAAAGTTCTCAAGCTTGGCCCACAGATAGGTCAACTTGGTAAATGGGTGCCAACCCAGAAGGGGGCTGCACCTGCACCCCAGCCCACCAAGGAGAATCCTCTGTGGCAGGTCAAGCTTTGCACAGAGCACATGGTCATTCACACGGCAGGAGCAGTGCCTGAGGTGAGGAGGTACTTGCGGGTGCTGACACCCATCATGAGGTAGGACAGGAGAGCCATTGGTTAGAAAGGAGGCCAGAGGCGTTGGCCATAGATGTCAGCCAGTCTCTGACCTTGCCCCCATGGAGAGCATTCACAATATGGGCTCATGAGCAGAATATCACAATGCCAGCAACAAACCTAAATATGACTCCAAAAGCCAGGGCCCCCTCTCCTCAAGGCTGATCTAGCTCCTGCTATTGCTGAATGGTCAGCTGTCACCAACAGATACCAAGAAAGAGATTCTGGTACAATAGCATTCCAGAAGGAGATTGGTTAGCATGTTTATTGTGGAGGACCAGTTGGATGACTGTTCTTGAACAAAGAGCAGTTATCTCCATGTTGGTTAAACTTGGCCCTATCTCTGATATGAACAGAGCTGGCTGGGCCATTTTCTTTTCCACTCAACTGGCTTTAAGCAATATTCATAGGGCTACCTGAGGTGCTGAGGCGTAGTCTCTGAAGCTAGGCGACAGTGACAGTCACTGTTTCCCCACCCCATGACTCGAAAACATGGTTGAGCTAAGCAGGATGAAGAGCCATGGCTCCAGGGCTGTCAGTTGGGATTGGACCTCGAGATAAGAGGCAATGACTTCCCAGACCAGAAAAGTTTGAATATCAGAGATGAAGCACTGGCCTCTCAAAACATTAGATGCCGTCCCAATTGTTACGCAGATTACTGCACATCCTTCTCTCTGCATATTGCAGAAGTGCTTTCAGGACTCCTGGCCAACCCAGCTCACAGTACTGGGATATTTCCCACCATTTTCGTGAGATAAGCATTTATCTCTCACAAAGGCAGTCATGACCCAGCCACCTCCCACTAGGCCCCACCTCTTGAAGGTCCCACCACTCTTTTATATTGTTCCACTAGGGACCAAGATTCCAGCTCAAGGTCCTTTGGGACACAAACCATATTGAGATCGAGGCATCTTGTTATAGCTTGTGCCTGGATGTCCCCCCAAAGCTTCATTTGCCCTAGGTGGGGCTTTTGGGAGGTAACTGGATCACGGGGCCATGATATTCATCAGCGGATTAGTCCATAGATGACTTTACAGCTAACTATGATTATGAGAGGTGGAGCCTATTTGCAGGAGGTGAATGGCTGTAGGTGTGGCCTGGAAGAGTCTATCTCCCTCCTCCTCCCTGCCACCACACCATGTGCTGTATCTCCTCTGCTGTTCTCTCTGCCTTGCCACCCTTGGAACCAACCAACTATGGACTGAAACCTCTACAACTGTGAACCAGAATAAATCTTTTCTCCTTTAACTTGTGGGTGTTGGGTATTTTGTCCTAGGAACAAGAAAGTAACTCAGATACATCTCTACTACAATGGATCCGAAAAGAATAAGAACAGGGCTAAGAGACAAGTTAAGAAGCTGTGAAGTTGTGCCAATGAGAATTGTAGGTGGACCTGGGTTATGGGAATGGCTTTAGGAATGGAGTGGAGATAGGTGATAGAGATATTAGGGAATCATCAAAACTTCTTGGTTGAAGTGAAAGGAGGGGTTGAGATGTAAAGGAAAGACCATGAACTGAGAAAAGGGTCTAAGACTAACACTGAGAGACTGCAAGAAAGGAGCTGCTGGTCTTGGGTGGAGCATTGTAGAGGCAGAGCCTGCCATGAGGATTGTGGAAAACTGATTTGTTGAGCTGCTGGGGAAGAAGAGGGATGAGGAGAATAATGTTAGGGTCTCAGGGCGAGACTCCCTTTAGTTAGGTCATAGAACAAGGGCTTGGGAGCACAGATCAGACTAGAGTGTTACCTTCCCAAGGCAAGAGAGCTGGCCTTTTATACTTTGGACTAGTCAGCATTGCTCATGGGCCATTTAAGGGGTACAATTCCAAAGAAAGCTCCTGTCATCTCGGGGCAACTCTCTAGAACAGGGATCACTATGAGCTCTCAAGAGTGAACACGGCAGCTGGGGACAGATGTGGCAGCCCAGACAGAAGAACTGTGGCAGACACCTCAATGTTGCTGCTCCTTTTGCTTGTCACATTAAGTTGACTCACCTCCCTGTCCAAGGTCATTGACTTAGGGAGTACAGGGTACCTTGAAGGATAGTAAACCCTCTCCTTTCTCTTCACAGGTGTCACCTCCAAGTTGCATCTACCCTTTCAAGGTTGGCAGCCACTGGGTGGTGTGATACATGCTAGAATCAGTGCATCTGATGGTCAAGTACCCACTACCACAGTGCCCTTGCCATGACTTATCTCTTGGTCTGTAGTAGTGTTGTGTGAGAGATCACAGTAAAGAATTCCTTACCCACAGAACCTCAGGTCAAAGCTCCCCTGGAAGGACAGGGACAGCCTGTCTCACACCCAGAATACACATGCATTCTGGCCAGCGGGATTCTGCCTTCTCATGAGGAAGAAGACCTGTACAATAAACTATAAAGAGCCCTTCCTAGACCTTGCTGCCATCTTGGAAGTTTATTTTTGTAAATCCATGGAAAAGTTATTGGAATTCCAATAAGTTAACTCCTGTCTACTGATCCGGCCCGCGGATTGGTCCGTGGGTCTCACCTGGAGAGGGAACGGGGATGGGCGGCAGGGCAAGAGGAAAGAGAGATGGAGACAAGTTGAGCAGTTCCAATCAAGTCTCATTTATTGAGGACGTGAACATGGTTTATATAGGGTGAGGGCAGGAAATTGTCGTCATCAGGCAGAGATGTTGTGGAGAGACTGGATAGGTCGCAGTCATGTCCGGCCAGGCAAAGAAGATCATGGGTAATGTAGGCAGACACACCAAATGCCCACAGGAGGGCGGGATGGGGCGGCAGCAGTGAGGCTATCACGCCGCTCCCTACAGTCTACCATGTCCAATGCAACCCACAGCAAGAATAAAGACACTAAGACATAATTATAGTCATGGGGAGTCAAGGCATCCTAAGTCCAGCCAGGATGAAGGTTCATTAGAACAAAGGCCTCAACCCAGGGCCCAAGCTGGATTTTCATTAATTCATGAAGAAGGGAGTGGCTTGAGGATGGTGACCACTGCAGTGGAACAGCTCATTATGTGAGTTATCAGAATGAGCACAGGCCCTCTGTTTCTCTTTCTATCTATCATCTCTATCTATCTCTATCTCTATCTCTATCTCTATCTCTATCTCTATCTCTCTCTCTCTCTCTCTCTCTATCTCTCTATCTCCATCTCCATCTCCATCTCCATCTCCATCTCCTTCTCCTTCTCCTTCTCCCCTTCCTCCCTCTCTCCATCTCTCTCCTTGTTATGATCGAGACACAACCTCACTGAGGCCAACCAGATAGGGCAGCCAGATCATGGACTTTTAGCCTCCAAAACTAAATGAGCTAAATAACATTTTCTCCTTATAAAGTACTCAGTCTCCAATAATTTGTTATAGAAATGCAAAACAGATTCAGACAAGAGACTGGCCCTTCCTTCATATCTGGATCTCCTAACCTTTCACGAACTTGGGAATATTATGCCTCCCCATCATTCTCAGGTGGACCCATGTGCACTGTTCTGAAAAATGAGTTGTTAGCCTGTGTGTTATTTCTAGGTCAAAGCCTTTATTGTCATTGTGAGGCCCTCCCATGTGCCCTTCCCCCACCACAGTGACAAAGAAGGGGACAACTAAAGAATAATGGAACCTCTGTCAGCCTGGGTCCCTCAGTGACCTCTTGCCCTGAGGCTTCCTCTGATCTACGCTGGAAATGTAGATTGAACAAAAAGGAATCTTGTTCATGGTAAGTCAAGGAGATTAGAGTCAATTTGTTCCTGCAGCAAAGCCTAGCCTGTTCTGACCAGTCCACCAATGTCACTAATCCTAATGCCATTTCATGAACATGTGAGATGCTATACTAATTGCTTTACTTGATTAATTTTTCTTTATTAAAACAAAGCTACAAAGCTTTACAGAAGAGAGAAATGAGAAGCAGAAATGTGAAACACTGTCACCAATGGTCATCCACAGGGGATTTTGCCAGGGATCCTATCACAGATATGCACAGAACCCTACATGAGAGATGTTCAAGTCCCTCAGATAGGTTGGCATATTTGCATATAACGTACACACATCCTCCCATGCACTTTAATCATCTCTAGAGTAATTGTAATACCAAATGCAATGTAAATAAGATACAAATAGGTGGTGTAGAGGAAATAATGACAATAGTCTCTACATGTTTACAACAAACACATGTTTTTTTCAAATCTTTTCAGTTCACAGTTGGTTGGATCCATTGGTACAGGACTCCTGGATACAGAGAGCTGACAATAATTGACTGAAAAAGGAATTTCAAACACAAATGCCTAGAGTACCAGATAGGGAAAGGGACTTGATGAATAAGCCGGGTGTCACATACAATTTGCAGACAAATTAAGTACTCAGGAATAGGAGTGTTGTTCCTGCTCCTTAAGGTACAGGCTTTCTCAATGTTTCTCACAAAACATCACCTTCTGGATTTACTATTCATTTTGGCAAGAGACAAGATGTGCTAGTTCTCTGGGACTGTCATAAACTATTACGACAAAATCTGTGATTTAAAATAAGATAAACTGCAGGGCATGGTAGTAAGTGGCTATAATGTGAGCACTTGGGGGACTGAGGTGGTAGTGTGGTGATTTCAAAGCCGGCCTGAAGCATAGCAAGAACCTGTCTCAAAAAATAAAACTAAAAACAAAAACAAAAGACCAACTCATTATCTTCCATTTTCTAAGGCCAGAAGTTCAAATCAGTTCTGACTGGGCTTGAAATCAAGGGGTAATGTTATTGTTTATACCTAGATGTTCCCCCCAAAGCCTCATGTGGTTGTAGGTGGGGCTTTTGGGAATGACTTGATCATGGGAGTGTGGTACTGATCACAGATGTGTGATACTAGATTGGCCACTGATTGGTGTAACATAGTTCTGGGTGTGGTGATAGATTTACTGAAGAGGATAGGCCCACCCAATTTGTGCATGGCACCAGCCAATAGGCTTGCAGCCTGGATGGAATAAAAAGGGAAAGAAGAAAGTCTTGCTGCTTCCTGCCTGCCCTGCTGTGTCCTGTGCCTCCTCTGCCTCGCCCCTCTGCCATGCTGTTCTGCCTTGGAGTCAGCCAACTATGGACTGAAACCTCTACAAACTGTGAACTAAAACAAACCTTTGCTCCTTTAACTTGTAAGTGTTGGATATCCTGTCTTAGCAAAGAAAAAGTAAATAAGACATGTCACAGGCACCATGTTCCTTTCTGGGACTTTTGGAGGTTATTGTTCTCTGGCCTTGTCCCTCTTCCCTGGTCCATGACTCATTTCACTCATCTTCCAAGTTGGTTGTGGCCTGTGAAGTCTTTCTCCTATCCCACAACTGACAGGGATTCTCCTTTTCCCCTCTGCCACCTGAAGGACCCTTGTGACTACACTGGGCCCTAGGAAAATCTTCCCACTTTAAGGCCAGTTAAGTAGTGACCTTTAACTCATCTTCCATGTGTTATGGCAAATTCACAGTCTCCAAGGATAAGGATCATTGTGAGGAATCAATCAGCTCACTACACATAGATTCAAAAAAATTATCCCCACTATAATAAAGCAGAACTGAAAGCTGATGCCAGAGGATACCAAGACCTGGCTGGTACTTGGGAGAGGCAGAGATTATAGACAACTAAAGCACTGGTGGTGACCCAGGGCCATCTGCTTCTACAGGTGTTTGTTGACAGGTGAGGCTGAAGCCCTAGATGTTTCTTAGTCCTCTAATTTTCTAAGAAGGCTTAGAAATGCAGATTTACACCGGGTGTAGTGGTGTGCACCTGTAACCCCAGCACTTGGGAGGCTGATGTAAGAGAATTGCAGTGAGTTCAAGGCTGGCCTGGGCTACAAGGTGAGTTCAAGGCCAGCCTGAACTGCATAGTGAGAACCTAAAAAGAAAGATTAAAAAAAAAAAGCTATAGCAAATAAGGATATGCGCACGTGGCCCAGATGATGTGGACTGCTTTGCTTGCCACTAGCCCCTGATCGCTGACTCAGGATGCCTAGATAGTGTAGGTGGCAAAATTAAGATGCAAGCTTGGCCTTGCGAGACTACAGAGGCCTGAGCTTAACCACCATTTCTAACCTGGAGAGACTGCCCCTGCCACAACTGGTCCCATTGCCTGCCTTTCCCATTCCTGAGCATCAACCTCTCTCCTGCCATCTGCACATACTCCCCGTTTCTCATTGCTGTGGACATGCCCACAGTTGCCCCTCCTCCTGGGATGCCCGGCCGGACTTTGGTGAGCACCTAAGCACCTCCATCTCCCCGTGCTGAAGGATAGCCATGCTGGTCACCGGGAGCAAGCCCTTTGACTTGACCTCAGCCCATGGGACCAGGATGGACATTTGACATGGGAACCAGCTGGTCAGTAAGTGATCATATTACAAGAAATTTCCTTGTGGCCCCAGGACTGCAGGACATTGGGTTTGAAGCCTGGATTCCTCTCTGGATTACTCCTCTGCTCCGCCTTTGGCTTTGACTTATTCTCTCCCTTCCCAGCTGCATAATTTCCTTTTTCCTTAAAATGAATTTTATGATATCAAAGTTAAGTCTTCTGACCCCTGCTCTTAGAACAAAAGGAGATTTCTAGTTTTAACTAAAATGCTGTCTGTTACAGTGGGAATCTATGTCAGACAAAGATAGGGTCCTGCTTCAGGGAGTGGACTTGGGAGGCCTCTCCTCCTACGACTGCTGCCTCTCTCATAGGACCTCGCATCTTCCCCACCAAACCAGACAGACCGTGTCTGTGTCTGTCAGGGCGCAGCAGGGAAGCCACCGAGATCTGCAGGCCCGGCCCCTGGCAGCTCCCCAGGCTTTCTGTTTGGGTTGATTTTGAAGCCTGGTGTCCAAGGCGGCACCTGACTTTCCAGGACACATTCAGTGTCCTTCCCACCAGCGCCTCTGTCTTTCTAGAAACAAGACTGGCTTCTACTCACTCTGCTCCTCTTTCTGGCTCTCCCTGCTCCAGGAATGGTGCCTGGCTGCTGTAACAGACAAGTACGGAATTTCCCTGTGCTTGGCTGCCAGATGGGGTGAGATCAAAGCGTATCCCATGCTGAGGGAGTCTGTAGGCCAGGTCTGCGTTTTATTCATTAAGGCGCTATCGCTTGCTACCAAGAGTTCATAGAGGGCAAAGCCCCTCAAAAATGTACAAAAGGAGATCAAAATATAAAGTGAATGAGTAATTTTTAAAAACATATTATAGTAAAAGACATATTGCTACTAATCCCTCTGTAAATCTCTTTTGCATCTTTATGACGCCTGATGAAAATTAGAACAAAAGCTGCTGCCGAGCGCCACTCAGCTGAAAGGCAGGCTCCTAAACCCATCGCAGCCAGCATATTTACCCACTCTGGCATCGTGCAATGCCCGGATCTTTCCCAGAGTCCAAATGACCATGAGAGATAAATGTTTTGAATCGACTGAGGATATGGAAGTAGCCATGATAGCACGACTAGAGATGCTCAAAAAAAGCACTTCCAGAGCTGCTGCAGATAGTGGAAAGAATGATGGCATGAGTGTATTCAAAGCAAGGGGAAGTGTTATGAGGGAGAGTCTATGCTATGCCTTATACTATAATAAATTATTTAAAAATTGCCAGAAATGGTGGTACAGCACCTGGGGGGCTGAGGCAGGAGGATTGCTGCAAGTTCGAGGTCAGCTTAGACTACATAGTGAGTTCAAGGCCACAAAGTGGAACACAGAGTGAGATCCTGTCTCAAAACTCCCCTTCAAACAAATAAAAATGTAAACATCTACCATATTTTGTGATCAAAGCTCATAGTCCACACACTTACATGCTCCATGCTTAGAAGTGAGAGAATTCTGGAGAAGAGTTCTGGTTAATTCAGTGGGTCTTGTGCCCACCCCTTGGGCCCATCATTGTGGACTGGAAGAGTCATGTTAGCTCCCAAAGACTTGATGAACTGCTGCCAGTGTATCAGCTAGGTCTTGCTATATAACAAACAGCTATTTCTTACTAAAGGTCCAAAATGACCTTTATTGAGTTTATTGAGTTTTGCCTCTGGGCCTACTGACCTGGTCTAGCTTCAGCTAATCTCATCTGTCTGAAGTTGGCAAGCCAGTTAACTCAGGAGGGCTGCACTTGTGTGTTTGGAAGTTAGCTTCAGTCGGCTGGCATGATGGGGCCACCAGGCCATGTGTTTCTCATCCCCTGAGAGGCACGTGTTCAGAGAGGGGAGGCAGGTTCTCAGAGGGGAGGAGGAAGTGTACAACGCTTCTTAAGTCTCAGAGCTGGTATGACGTGGCTTAGATTTCATTCCCCAAGGCCAGCTCAGGCTCAAAGCATGAGGTAGCTTCTACCCCTTGATAGAGAAGAAGAGGCTGAAGTGCCACACTGCAAAGAGGCATGCATGAATAGAAGAAGAGAGAAATTTCAGGGCAGACAGTCACAATCTGCCACAGCCACCTTCTGCCACATCTTCCCATGGGAGTCAATACAACCTGCCTTCCAGAACACAATCCTAATTGGCCTGTTTCGTTTATTCAGCTGGACCAATCAGAATCTTTTGCTGGGATTTTCAGGACTGGGGTGGGTAAATCCTTCTGCAGTAGCCAGCTGTCTTGTCTTGGGCCACGTGGAGAGGGAACTTCAGTAGGAAGTCATGAGGGGATCATACACAGAATAGCAGAGAAGAGTGACAGAAAGAGTTGGGTACCCCGGAGACACTGGTTCTAGTATTTCCCAGCCACATCCATGTCTTCCCCAGGCCCATGAGCCAGCGGGGCCCCTTTCTTCTATGCAAGTATGACTTGGCTGTCAGCTGGGCACCACTTGCGGCTCTGGAGGGAAATTTGACACCTGTGGCCTCTTATTGTCCAGTGGGCCTAGGCCCAAGGTGTGATTATTGCAGTGATAGGCACAGCTGATCCATAAAAAAAGCCATGAGAGAGACTTGGGGTTGGGCGGGAATGCTGCGAGCCACCCCTTTCCCCGAGTGGGGTGTCATTCACCCCAAGAAGAGAGGTGAGTTCCTTGGGATCTATAGGAAGATTTGGAGACTCCAGAGCCAAGGTGAGAAGGGTCTCAGGTCTTGGGGCCATAGCAACTATGCCAGGGCTGAGGGCCATGGGGATCCAGTGTCTTGGCCAGGCCTAGCTAGGTTCCTACACCCATGTCACTGCTCAGAAGATCCCAAGGGCGCTGGACAAAGAGGACATGATGCCCATACACACCGCTTCTGGTGGTGAGAGGTAAGATTAGAGGAGATTGTCTCAAGGGTTAGCAAACTACAAGTCCGAGCCCTGAATCTAGCCAGGCTTCGATTTTTATGGTCTTCACACTAATTAGTTTTATTTTTACATTATTTTATTTATTTTATTTTTTTAAGAGACAAAGTCTTGCTATGTAGTTCAGGCTGGCCTTGAACTCACTTTGTAGCCCACACTGGCTTCAAACTGGGGCAGTCTCCTGCCTCAGCCTCCCAAGTGCTGGGATTACTGATGTGCACCACCATGCCTGGTTCTACCAATGGTTTTAAAGTGCTGATTACATTTTAAACAATTATATAAATGCCTATATCCTACTTTCAATTTTGCCTCTTGGCCCAGAAACTGTTAAGTGTTGACGATCTGATCCTTAAAGAAAATATTTATAGACAATTGCCTTCCACCAAAGGCCTCAAACACCTGGATG
>PVJX010046786.1:0-12157 GCA_004027295.1 Dolichotis patagonum | reverse complement strand
AATTGGATAACTGTTGCAGAAGATTGAAACTAGACTCATCTCTCTGTGTGTACTAAATTATGTTTACTATTCTAGAGGAAACTTCATTTTGGTTATATTCAGTTATATTCTATCAACAATGCAGAGGAATCCTTTTATCCCAGCTGCCTCACCAGCATTTCTTATTATTTGATTTCTTGATGATATCATTCTTCCTGGAATAAAACAGGCCATCAATTTTGTCTTAATTTGCAATGCTCTAATGGTCATAGACATTCAACTTACTTTACATATTTATTGCCAATTTGGACTGTTTTTAAAGAATAAGCTTATATCCACTATTCATTTTTATGTGATCTTGTTGAGGAGGTATAATATTTTTTAGTTCTTTATATAACCTAGGTATGAATACTTTACCTGAGTACTTATTAGAAAAATAGGTTGAAGTATTGCATGGTTTCCCTCATATGAGAAACCCAAACTATGTAATCTAAGGAATATAATAAAAGATAGATAATAGGACATCTGGAGACAGATCTCTGAAAGTACAAAGAAGACCGAGAGATGGACAAATAGGTGAGTGAGAGAAGAGCAAGAAGTCAAAGGAATTGAGTGCATTGTGTCTAAGTAGCAACTCCTCATGATGAATTTAATCATTATTTCCTCCAAATATACACTGACAAAAATAAACATTCACAACCACATTTATTAAAAACTTTAAGCAATACTTCTGAATACTGTCTTGTGACCAAACCAAATTTCTAATTGTGTTTCTTGATGCAGAAAAAGTATAATTGGATTTCTTATTACATTTATTCATTTTATTTTATATTTTTCTTATAAAACTTTGCAACTGTGCAGCAGCCAGGAGACTGAGGCAGAAGAATCACAGTGACTTCAAGGCCAACACTCTACAAAGTGAGTCCAAAGCCACCATGAAATTCATAGCAAAATCCTGCCTCAAAAAGACGAAAAAACATTAGTAACTACTACATCCTAGCATTCTACAGAAACATGGCTTTTAACAAATTACTCACTCAATGTTTTAAAATAATAGCCTTCACCTATAAGGTGAAATAGATATAATACCAACACCCAATGTTAATCTGTCTTATAAAATAAGCACCTGTGGTGGTCCATGCCCGTAATCCCATAACTCTGGAGGTTTAGGTAGGAAGATTGCCACATGTTTGATATCAGACAGAGCTATATAGACAGTTCAGAGCCAATGTGATCTACGTAGCAAGACCCTGTCTCAAAAAACAAATAATAATAATAATAATAATAATAATAATAACAATAATATTTTACAAAACAAAATGTACACCTGTCTTCAATCTCATTTTAAATTTCAAAGTGCCTCAATGTGCAGAAAAGGTGATGATAATTAGATTAATGGCCTAAGCCTGCCACTTTAAAGACTGGTATCATTAATCTTTCGGATGTTCAGTAATCAAGGTGTGGGGAACAAAGCTAAGAGAGAAGAGCTAAGAGGACAGTCCCTATGTCAGCCTTTGCCTCCAACGTCAGCCAGTATACAGAAAATGATGGCATTACTGTTTTTGTTGGAATGTTGAGCAGAAACATTAACAGTCTCACTGTTTGAATGTCTACTTTGTATGCTTTAATTTTGTAACTTGAACAACTATTTCCAATGATGACAGTATGTAACTTACCAAATGGCAATTTCTTAGTGGTTTTTTTTATTTTTGTGGTTGTTGTTCTTTTTAAAAATTTTTTTTCTTTCCCCTTTGGAATTCTGTATTGTTGCTACCCCCTTTCTGTTTTGTTTGCTTGTGTTTTTTTTTCTCTTTAAATAAAAAAAAACCAAAATGATGGCATTTCTGTGAGAGATACTTAAGCTATGGCAAATCATTTGATGGCTCAAGCAGGAAAATTGTTAGACTCAAGAAGACAGGAGACAGACAATATATACTCACCAAAAAGGCAGGTGAGTAAAGCAGAAAATGTCCTAATATTTTCAGTGGCGTTGTATAGTGAAACTAAACATTGATGATTCCTTGCACAGATAACAATAGTTGAAGGCAATAACTAGGAGAAGGAAGCAGCCCCTCAAAGCTCTTAGAAATAACCCCCTGAGAACCCTTTGCTGACCTTTACAAACATAGATTAATTTTGACTAACATGGGTA
The DNA here is from genome assembly GCA_004027295.1 of Dolichotis patagonum. NCBI lineage: Eukaryota > Metazoa > Chordata > Mammalia > Rodentia > Caviidae > Dolichotis > Dolichotis patagonum. The sequence continues at coordinate 10,026 of PVJX010046786.1, read as the reverse complement.
TTATTGCAACATGGTATTCAATACCCAGTAAAATGTATAACCCAAAATATAGTACCTCATGAATATATAAAAACAGAGAGCTAACCCAGGAGTGGTGACATATTCCTGTAATCCCAGCACTCTGGAGGGTGAAGCAGAACCACCATTCCAAGTTCCAGACAAGTGAGCCTTATGCCACCCTGAACTGCATAGCAAGACCCTGTCTCAAAAGCATCACCCAAAACAACAATAACAACTCAACAAACAAAAAGCTAGACTACATCAAAAAATGGGCTCCAAAAATGACAACAGCTACTATAGGCAGTGTCTAGTCACATCAGTAACATGTTAACCTATAGCCACAAGAGGTCCAGATTTGCAGTTCTAGTCGCTCTTCCAAAAATGTGTCCTTAACCCTATGTTGATAGAGTACTCTTATGATATTTTGATGTACATTCAAGTATGCTGCTGACAAAGATTTGGTTTCTTGCATAGACTCAGCATAAAATTTAAAAAATACAAATAGTCTACCTTATGGACATTATTATTTCTGCAACATAAAATAACACTGTATTGTCTACATCATGTATTATAGATTTATATTATCTAAAGTTAGTTATGACAAAAGCGTTCATGCCTAAAAGGTACAAGCCACAGTCCAAGTTCTGGGACCTATTTTGAGAGCTCTGATGACCCAGTGGACAAAAAAATATGGAATAGACTTAGTCAATTTCCTGGAAACTATTACATTTCAAAATGAGAAGATACTAGATTTATTATATACAGAACTAAGGAAATTTCTATATGCCCTTAAAATGTACCTGTTGAGTAAACATCAGAGGATAACTAAAGATTAATATTATTCGTAAAAGGATTATTCCAATACTGACCAATACCATGTAATTTCTTTATTATGGAGGCAAGTATTCACCATAATTCTAATTTAACTTTTTAGCCCTGGTTCTTTAACATTCTTATCAAATTTATGTTTCCAGAATTCTCTACCTCAACCTGTTCCTCACATGTGCTATTTTTAAAGCGACATGTTATGTATATTTTCCTGACAACTCTAACAGATAACTTGTATACTACATGACCTATATTCTGAAATGATGTTAATGTCCATCTCTCTCTAAGCTTGAATGATTTTCTGATGGCCTGATTTCCTAAGAATGAAGTAAGTATCAAAGAATGATGCATGTTTAAACAATAAACTGACTTTGCATGAGTCAGGGGTAGACTTCCCATTCCTGGCTAGAAAGGTCCAACAAAAACTGAAGGCTAAAGTGACCAGAAGACAAGGGACTCTCATCCATAACAACCACTAAAAATAAAAGATCATAGATTCAGAGAGAAAATGAATTAGTATAAAAATGTGTAAATAGAGAAAAGAATAATCATAACTTTCAAATAGTAGTTAAAGAAAACCTACAGGTTAAGGACACAGAAATGACTGAAAATTCCAATACCAGTTCCATTCCGCAAACTCCTTAAGGGTATAAAGACACATTAATCCTGAAATCGGGACACATGCTTTTCACCAGTAAATTGTTCTGAAACACACAGACCTTCATCTTCAATGAAGTGATACAATTAAGAGAGTCATATATCTCTATAATTCAAATACATCCTAATCTGGTTTACAAACTAATCTACCCACAAAATACCCTGATGACAGTAGATGACAGTAGGAGTACACATCTGAGATCACCCATCTTCAGAATTCTCCAAGATCACATATGAATTACAGCCCTAGAGCATGTTATCCTCTTTCTTGAGTACCCACACTATATTCTTCCTGAGTGTATAGCATAAAAATTCTGCCTAATAAATTCTTTTTGCTTTTTACCTACATGTTTTGAATATTGTCTTTTTGTCCTAGAAATCAGACACCTATAACCTCCTCTACTGAAGACATGTATCAAGTTCCCAATTTCCTATTTGGGTGACTTCCTTGGTCTCTGGAACCAGTACTGATAGACATAACCTGTGGCTCAATCCTAGGAATATATCCTTATGAATGTCAGCAGATACACTCCAGTGGACATGTGGGACTATGCATATAGTGTTTTTAATAATTATTCTCACTTTTTTTGATACAGTGTTTTTCTATAAAGTTTAGGCTGATCTTGAACTCCTTATGTAGTGCCAGCTGGCCTTGAGCTCAAAGTAATCACTCTGCTTGAACCTCCTAGTGCTGAAATGACAGGTATGTTCCACTACTCCTGGCTCTATCTTTATATAACTTTGTTTTCTTTTGTTTGGTTTTTGTTTTTGAGTGTTGTCTGGCACACAAGTGCTATGCAGAAGAGTGAGGACATATAAAACTTCTGTGACACAGTGTTGATGGAACCTTGGACTTGCAGGCTGCTGAACTGGAGAGTCGAGAAGGATCCAGTGAAGTGAGAGAAACACCTTGACTTCTACATCTCCTACATTGTATAGCAACTCACCATTTCCTTGGAGGAACCATTCCATATATTGTTGCAGCATTTCTGGTTTCTCAGTAATATTCATTTTTCTCAGGAAAAAATAACCAGACACAAGAACATCTCTGGGATTCCTCATGCAATAAATCACCTTAAATTTAAAAAATGAGAAAGCAAAGAATCAGGAGAGTTCTTTCCTACCTGATTTGATATATACCCAGGAAATTTGTATAAAATGATTATTAAATATCATGGATTATATTAATGAATTTGTGACAGCACTCAGTAATCAATTATAGATTTTTAAAATTTTATGAGCTGGCCACTGTAATGGAAGTGTAACAAATGAGGAGGATTGCATAAGTCGTCCTTCTGAGATGTTTGTTTACTCAGTTGAGGACTCTTTTAGGAGGTTTTAACCAGCAAATATTGTGAGAAATCCATGCTTTATAAAAATCATGCCTAAAAGGAAGATCAATAAAAAATTCTGCTATATTCATAGGCACATAGGAATGTACAGTTTCTCACATAACAAAGCCAGAAATAAGTATCAAAGTCTTTATATTGAGTAAAGAAGCCATATATCTCAATTCTTTGAGGTTAAGTTCAATTATGTGAATTTCAAGAGCAAACATAATGATCCACAGTTTTAAGCCAGAGGAGTAATTATCTTTCTGGTTACTTGCTGACTTGGAGATGGTTTGGGAGACTCTTCTGGGTTCCAGAAATATGCTCAATATTGTCTGGATGATACTTGGTTCATTGATTGGTTTCACAAATATTCATGAGACTGCTAACTAAGATTAGGATGTTTTTGCACTCACACAACCCCACACACGCCAAAAAAAAGATAAGTTGGCATTTAACATAGGTTCATTTCTCTTTGGGTCTTTATTCCATGATTTTGGCACGGTCTCTCTTGAGTCTTTAATTTCTCAGCCTCAGATTCATCAATTCCAAGAACTTGAGTCAACAGTGTATTAGAATAACATCACTATGCCACAAAAATGTGATATTTGCAAAAGAAGGCATTATTTTCTGGGTTACTCAATGTAATTTAACTAAAAATTTTAAAACTTCAGAATATAATAAAGGCCTGGTAAGAGAAAATATTTCTAAAAATGGGTTATGGGATGCTAGATCCTGGACCTACTTGTTCCCTTCAGGCAATGCTCTACTAGCCACTTGGCTAGTTTGAGATGGATTAGCTCAGCAGACATTTATGTGCAATAAGACACAGTGGTTAGAAAACTCAACCTTGACTCCAGATCAGTCACTTGGTCATTGGTGAGTTTTGACTCTACTGCTTCCCATAAGGACAGCTCCAATGTGGAAGTTTCTACATACAAAATTGGAGGTGCTGCAGAGTTAAAGAGTCATGAGAGACCATGGGAGAAACAGAAATTACTAGGTGGAGACCTGGCTCAGGAGGACTGAAAAAAGCTGAGAGCTGAGCAAAGGAGGAAGCTCCAGTTGTACACATTTGGTTGCTGTTGTGGGGGTTGGCCCTCTAATGGCACAAAATTTAAGAAGGTATGTGGACAGAAGTAAAGCACAGGCAGTTTGTTAAGTTATGAGTTTTGCAACATATATTGGTGGTCTTGCTTGAGCAAAATAGAAAGTTATGGGAACAGGATGTTATCAAACTTTGCTAGGAGGGACAACAGATACTGCTTTTATATTTATTAGAAGAACGAACTCTTACTGTAGGGAGGGAGAAGTTTCAGAAAACTTGATGTTTCAAGTTAGGACCTGTTTAGAAGATCTATTAATTAATATTGGCCAATTACTTTACAATAAAGCAATAGAATGGAAGGAATCTATCCTATAGTCATAACACTGTGTGTCCTTAAAATATGCATTTCTAAGACAATGGATTTATATACATGGAATGGTCCACACACTTGTGTTCACATACTGCCTATAGGGTAGACACTTTACTACCAAATAATCCAGGAGATTATTACAACTTATCAAGATCCACCTAATAAGAATCCATTTCAGCTACATCACCAGGGGATAGTTAGGCTCATACCAGTTTAAAAGAATTGTTTTGGCTTGAGATTTAGCTCAATGGTACAAGCTCCTGTCTGGAGAGCGCAAGGTCATGAGTTTGATCCCCGGCACCAAAAAATAAATTAAATAAATAGATAAATAAATAAAGGGATTGTTTTGGCCAACGGACTGTACAGTGTTAAGCTGCTGAACACAGGAACCCATGATCATGCTGGAAAAGAGCATAGGCACAGTGTGCAGAGGGCAAGAAGACCAGAAGTGCAGCATCCAAAGATGTGGTCTGCTTACTCCCCTATTACACAGCAATAGAGCCGCCAACCTCAGAGTCAAAAAGTCCACTTCATTGGCACAGTTTCCTACTTGGATAAGTCTTTGAAATGACTCCCAAGATCCTGCTCAGTTGCTGAGCTTGCCTCAGTATCCCCTTTATTTATTTGAAATTTCAATGAACGCAGGAACCCAGAGTTCTTTGTCTCAACCAAGGGAGTATATAGACTTCCATTAGAGGCTATTGATCCTCTTGGAACTGAAAAATCAAATCACTTGTCTGTTTCATTTCAGCCATTCACCCCAGGGCTAGGACAAAACCTAGACTGACTGAACAAGAATTTCTAAATCTGTAGGCACTGACCTTGGCCTTGGAACTGAAGAAGGACTTGGGAAAGAGATGTAAGGGCAGGTGGGATGTGTAGATGCGTGGGTCCTTCTGACTTTTCAATAATTCATAACCCTCTATACTCTCAATCCATGGTGAACGTTCCCAGTTGGGCACTGATTGGATCCACTTGGGATCCCCCTTGGAAAGAATCAGGGAGACAATCTCCATTAACCAGTTGGTTCCTGAATAAAGAAGAAATAATGCTTTTCAGTGATGTCAACACAAGTTGTATCAATTTGACTGAAATAGGTACAATATAGAAGTAAACTCACAGCAATTTTTAAGCATAAATTACAGTTCTGTTGAGTAATGGTGAGCATACTACATTGAGTGCTCAATGTCCTGGATAGTCTAAGAAAAATAAATATATCTACTCATAAAGTACTAGTCTTTAGTCACTCCTTCTTGCACTCTACAGCAACCAGTGTACTCCTTTTATTTCCATGATTTTGAGTAGTCCAAGTATTTCACATAAGTGAAAACATATAATAGTTCTCTTTTTATGAAGCATTTATTTCATTTAGAGTAATGAGCTGGACTCATCTATGTTGTGTCATGTGTTACAATTTCCTTTCTGACTGCATGATATTCTGTGGTATATATCTGGCATTCAATTTATGTATCCATCTGACAATGGATATTTGAATATCTTCCAGTTTTTTGAAAATAGATATTTAAATGTCTTCTTAGCTATTTGCTAAATCCCATTTACTAAATTCCCATTGTCTTTATTTTCTGAGTGCTCTGAAACTTCCAATGTCATCCTTTACCACATTGATCCCCATACATTTATTCAAATTCCAGAATCTGCATTAGTATTTCCCTGTTTCATTTCTGTGGTAGCTTAGATGGTCATTCTTAATTCTCATCTCCCTGTGTAACAGTTGAGATGTATCCTTTTATCTGAATGCAAGCACTATTAAGCAGTATTTCTTGCTTCTCAAAGTATCATATGGCTACTGGAATAATGGTTGCTTTCCATTCATCTGCAGAATGACTGAAACCCACAGCCATAGCTTTCCTCATGACCTGCTCATGATTCCATTTCCTTACCTGATTTGGGATAAGTCACTGTTATTGTATCTTCATCCTTCACCACAAATTTGTCTCGTACTTCTCTTAATGTTTCAGAGTTGTAGCCTACACCAGGGAAATTGATCCCTTCAAACCATATCGGGTAACCTGCCATGATGATGAGTTCTCTGGGCCTTGTGTTAGTGTTCCAACTGTGGAAAGTGATAGGAGGTAAGAGTATATAGTTAATAGCTAACCTTCCTTATCTTATTAAAAAAATTCCTGGAAAATAATCACAAATAAATGTCTATTTCCAGATCACAATGTTTTCTGTATTGAGCAATTGTTTGGTTATTCTGAGCTAAGGGTTAAGTTTCAGTTGAAGTTCAGATCATTACCAAGACTTTCAAAACAAAAAAAAGTGTATAGAAATATGTATATATCTTATAAATATTCTGAGTAAACTTCACTTTGTTCAATGTATTTAAATGCATAAAAGGTTAGAACTCAGCTGTGTGATGCAGGCTGGTAATCCCTGCACTTTGGAGACTGAGGCAGGAGGATCCCTAAGAGTTCAAGGCCAGTCTGAACTACACAGTGAGACAGTGTCTCATAACAAGCAAAAAAAAATGCACCTGTGATTGCAGCTTACCAGCACTGTGCCTGCCAGGCAGTAGTCCCTGAGTTCAATTCCTGATGCAGTGGGGTAGCCTGTTCATGGTGGTGCAAAATGTAATCCCAATACTTGGGAGGATGAGGCAGAAAGATCCCTGTGACTTCAAGGTCAGCCTAAACAGTATAGTGAGACCCTGTCTCAAAAAGATTAAAACAAACAAATAAAAAGAACCATGAAAGAGCCAGGTGCAGTGACAAACACACTCTAGCACTCAGGAGCCTGAGGCAGACAATATTGTCACTGTTATTGACTGGAAAATGAATGTGCTTCTTCTATGCTTCTTAGAGCTACATGTGACTCCAATGGAGCATTGCTAATGCAATACTTTCTCACAGTACCTCTTGCCACGTCCACTTCTGTGAAGGAAAGTGAGTGCCATGCTCCATACTCTGCACAGCACGGTGCCTTATCTGGTCTGCAGAGCACACGCAGCCCTGTGCTGCACAAATGATGGTAAAAGAAATTACCTATCTCACAGGCAGTTTATGATCCTGTTTCCTTACCCACTTTGCCAAGAGTTACCATGATTGTCTCTTCATTATTCACTAATGACTTGTTATGCAATTCTTTCAGAATTACACACATTACAGTCCTGAGAGTGAAGGACATATTTTCAAATCACACAGCATCACCTGACAGGAGAATGAGCTCTGTGCTCCTGGTGTTAATCCCAGCCATATCTGCAACTGGTAGTTGTGGCTGGCATTGGTAGATCAGTTCTTTGCATTAAGGAACAATCACAAACTTTCCTTCCAGTTCAGGTAAGTGCTCACAAAAAGAGAAAGACATTGCAATAATCCAAATGTTAGTTTGTCGAGCCATCGTAAAGTCATTTAGTGTAAGATCTGGAAAGCATCAGGTTTCATGTTTAGCAGTGAGAAGTAAATACTCACTAACAAGTTCAAGGACACAGAAATACCATACATTATCATTTTAAAAACTTTATTTTATAGTGGTCTGAAATACATAGAAAAACTCTGAAGAGAGCTCAGGGAGGTTCCATCCACCATTCTTTGTTCACATTTCCTTAATTTCCCCTAAACCACGATCCCATTAACGATCCCATCCAGAAGACCACATCACTCAGCCAGTATTCACCATGACTTCTTAGGCTCCCCATGGTATTGACGGTGATTGTGACTCTGGTTTGTTTTGTATTTTGATGGCCTTGACATTTTCCTGGGATGCAACTCAAGGATTTTTAGAATATTTTTACACTGAATTTGTGGATTTTTTAAAATCGTTACCTGTGTTTATGTTTGTTGGAGAAAAAGGCCATAAAGGGGGGAGGTAGGGTGTAGCTCAAAGTTGAATCCAAATATGGATACGTAAAAGGGGTGACACCTGCTGAGCATCCTCAAATGCCTAAACTCAAGCCAGTAATGGTCCTCACCTACCAGGAAGTCTTGCATCAACCTGACACATGGGTGCTTACTAAGTTCCAATGTCTGTGTTCATTGTTGCAGATTTAAAAATATAGGAAAAAAGGTTTTTTGAGGGGTGGGTTAAGGTTTAGCTCAGCGGTAAGGTGTGTTCATTTTTGGATGAGACTTTCTATTCCATTTTCAGGGCAGATACACACAAAAAATTGTTACTGACACCAACTGGTAATCAAGGAAATATAAATTAAGATAAAATGAGATATTTATGCTTGAAAAGGTGTGAAGCATAACTGTAGATGTGAAGATGCTAAAATGCAAGAAGTGTTCAAATCAAGTTCAAATTTTTATGATTTTTGTTTTTCATTCTTCTATCATATTTGCACTAGGTGTTCTACCACTGAACCTTATACGCAGAGATTTTTACTTTTGCTTTTGAAATAAAATCTTGCTTAGTTGCCCATGTTGAACTTGAACTTGTGTTGTGTCAGTCTTGCCTCCAAAGGAACTCAAGATGTAGGCATATGTTGTAGTTTATATGTAGGCATTTCCTTAAAGCCTGGTGGAATCATAGATGGGGACTTGGGGAAGTAACTTCATAAAGGATCTGATACCTGACTTTCTCCTAGGAATTGATTGTTTCTCAGAAGTTGCAGGTTCCCAAGGGCATGGTTTGGAGTATTCATCTCTCTCTTCAGTCATCTCTGCAACCTGCGTACCATCCCACAAGTTGCTGTCCATCTACCACGCCCTTCTACCACTCTACCACTCTCCTTTGGAGCCTGGGCACTATGGACTGCAACCTCTACAGAGAGTGAGCCAAAATACAGTTCTTCTCCCAGGACTTGTGCAGGTCCAGTATTTTGTCTCACTGAGGAGACAGTGGCTAAGACAGAATGCCTGACCTTACTGGGCTTATGCTTTTGTCAGTGAGTTTCTATGTTGTTAAGAAATTATTGGAGCTCGGCATAGTGGCTCACACCTGTTATCCCAGCAAGCAGGATGCTGAGGCAGGAGGATCATTGTGAGCCTGAGATTAGACTAGGCTACAAAATGAGCTCAAAACCAGCCTGAGCTGAATAGAGAGAACCTGTCTCAAAAAGACCAAAAAAAAAAAGAAATTATTGGAGACTGAAACCAATGTGGGAAGAAGTGGAAACTGAGTAAATGGCCTTTTTATCTCAAATGTTTCGTATCTTCTATTTGTCTTTTCTTTTTCCTTTTTATTTTTACTCACTTTTACATACTTGTTTTATTTTCTTTCTTTATCTTTTTTTAATCTCTCTTTTCTAAATGACTGGTAAGAATTCAGTCACAGAAAATTAATCTGATTCAACAAACCCAGAATCCAAGACCAAGTTATTCCTTGAATACAACATTCCTTCTTTTCTACCCCCTTCTCCACTTCCCCAAACTTTGCATGACTACCCTTTGTCCTCGCACTTTTTTTCTATTTGCTTCCCACTTTTCTTTGTTTTGTACTGTATCCTCCTTATATTGATCCACAGGAGGGCAAAATTATTCCACCAAGGGCAAAAACTTTGCAAAACAAATTCCTCATTTATAATTGGTTCTTTTCTATAACTAGAGAATTTGCTTCTATTCTCTAGAGTTTGTCAGTTCATAGATTGTGCTTGATGCTATTATTATTGCCAATTTTGCTACTTTATCTAGGATGATTGAGATTGCATTAAATCTGTGTAACACTTTTGGGAGTATGGTCATTTTCACAATGTTTGTTCTTCCAAGCCAAGAACAAGGAATATCCTTCCATTTTCTAATATCCTCTTCAATCTCCTTTTATAGCATAGCAAAATTTTCAGCATATAAGTCTTTTACATTCTTAGGTTGATTCCTAAGCATTTCGTTTTTTAG
>PVJX010046785.1:0-12157 GCA_004027295.1 Dolichotis patagonum | reverse complement strand
TTTATACTATTGTGTTATGTTTGATATTATTGTAATTGAAACTATGCTCAACTATAGCAGAGTAAGAGATATGGTGTTAGATACTGTTGATGTCCAGTTGACTTAATGTAAAGTACTGTGTTGCCTATGTTGTCCTCTTCTGATCTGCTCTGTACTGCCCCCTTTTGTTTTATTCTCTTTTAAATTAAAAAAAAAAAAGTGTCCTTTCATAGCTGGCCACCTCTGAGGCAGGAAGATCATGGCAGAAGAGCGTGAAGCAAGACCTTCTAACCCCTCAGCCATGAAGGAGAGATAAAGGAACAGCCACCAAGAGGAGAAGTGGCTGGGAGCAGGATGCATCCTTCAAAACAGCAACTCCAGGTGCTTCCTCCATCCTAATGGCCATGCCACTACAAACTCATCAGTGGCAACCAGGACCCTGACTCAGCTCTAGGCTCCACCTCTGAATACCACTGCCTTGGTGATGAAGTCTTCAGTGCATGAGTCTCTGGTAGATGGGTGTGTATTTAAACCATAAGAGGTAGGGAAGGCATTCCATGCGTAGAGCTCCTCGTGATCCCATGTGTATTGAAAAGGCCCCCCACTGAACTGGCCATTGATAGCCAAGCACTAGACTCATGTGCAGGTAAATCCTAGTTGTCTTTCTTCAGATTGGAAAATCAAGCTTAGGTAACAAATATGAATTTCAGGAATGTTTAAGCCTAAGTATACTGATGACAAAATCAAACCCATAATCTTAATGTTTTTGTGTTGAGGTCCATATAAATGCGCTTATTACATTTTTTTTTCAAACAGGGATCTGTCATGTTGTAAAGGCTGCTATCCTTCTGCCTTCCCAGGTGATCTCTCCTTCTCACATGCACTCCTAAATGCTGCCATCCAACATGTGAGGCGGGCACAGAGGCCTCACCACAACCTGTAACATGATGTGTACACTTATAGCTTCCAAAACTTGACAGAAATAAGCTTGTCACAGCCTTAAAAGTGAACTAAAATATGCAGTGAAGGAAAAAAGATGAGCAAGAGTCACTAGTGAACTCAGAGAATGGGGCAGCATCTATTGGTTTCCATGTAGCATACACTGAAGGATGGAGAGGAGGTAAGCACCAGTCCCCTGCAAGGGACTTGGTCAGTAACCTCTAAACTAGCAGCCATGAGGCCCCAGCATGGAGAGTGGCTTAGGCAACCTGGGCCTTGCCTACCCTGTTCTTGTCCACTACAAAATTGCTAGAAATCAGGCCTCAGCCAAGGAGGGGCCAAGATATAGTAGGGCAAGAGGATAGGAAAGCTGCAAAACACAACTGGAGCTCTTTTACTGCAACTGTGGTTTCAGAACACACATCATCTTTATGAGGAACTGAGCGTCCATATTGGAATACCCTCATCTCAAAGTTTTAGTGAAAGTCTGCTGAGGACATGAGGATGTGCATATCTAAACCCGCTGCTGCTGGGCTGGGGTCTCCACTCCGAGAAGCTCTGGATAGACCAAGCCACTTCTCATCCAAAAAGCATCTTCATAGTTAAACAATAAACAGCTAAGGACAAGAAGATAAAATTTGACAGGAGAGTAATCAATGTCCAGGTTCCCAATGAAGAGTCAGAACCCAGGGTCAAACTAAAATAAGAAAATCTTAGGCTATCAGCTCAGCAACGAGCAGGTAATTGATGAAACAAAACAGATGGTGCTGAAAACACAGGCAAGAAGTGCATTTAACTCAGCGTGTGATATAGGGTGCTCCCAGCACAACCTCATTCTCTCCACGGGGGACTCGGATTGGATGTTGGTGCTGTTAGCCCTGATCAGTCTGTGTGCTGTTTCTTTAGACTTCTTTCACCTTTAGTTTCACTTTGCCTGGCATTTTATCATGTACTTGCTGACTCACTGACCTCTTTCTTCCCCTACTTGTAAGCACTGGGTTTCACCATCCCTGTGCTCATGGCTGTGTGCAGGGCCTCCTGGGAGTCCTGCTTGCTGCAGTCTCCTGCTTCTACCTCTGCACAGATGCAACCCTTCTTACCCCAAGCTCCACACCATGGTCATCCCCTCCTCTTCCCTGGGTAGAGAAAGATGACCATTGTGGGAGGGGAGAGAGATGACGGGACCAAACGCACCACTGAGGCTCGTTCTTACCCAGCCCCTCCCCAGCACTGAGGTGCAACTGGCACCGAGGACATCGCTGTGACTGCTCAAAGCTCTGCATCTGAGGTTGTCCTGGACATGATGCACAGCCGCTGCTGGTCACCCTTTACCCAGACAGACACCACAGATGCATCTCACAGCACATGGTACTATGTCCTGCGACACTCAGTGGAAGACACCTGTAAACAGCTTACTGTCATGGTGACATCTGTGACTCATGCTAACCTTTTATTATAGGAAATGGGGATGGGTTGAACTTCCCTTCACTCCTTTGTGACAGCAACTGGGAGCTGAACTCAGACCTTTGTATCACATGTAGCTTGTATGTAGCTTCATGATTTGTTGAGAGTTTGTTTCATTTAAAAAAATGCCTTCTTGACAGAAGTCTAAATGCAGCATAAACAAAACAGTTAGGAATACAGGTAATTTCAGAAACCAGTGCAGACCAGTGTAGGAGAAGCTATCTCTTCTAAACATGGTTCCAAGGGAAGGCAGTGATAAACTCAGAATTGTATCATTTATTTAAAAGGCGAAATGAAAACCTCTCTTTTTCCCTTTCAGAAAAATCCATGCAGGTGGCAGATTTTAAACCATAACTAAGTCCACGGTGCAGAGAAGCTGCCCTCAGGCCCCAGCCCTAGAAGAGGGGCAGGATCCCTTGGAGGGCCGCCAGTGCTCTCTGATGCTCTGGCTGCCAGATCTGGGTCAAACCTCTTAACCTTTGAATGTATTTGGTCCTGAGTGGTGTTAAGAAAAGCCACTGGAAGGCTGCTGGCCTTTCTAGCATGCCCAACTCCCTGTCTGCTCTGCCCGACATCCTGCCTGCGCGGGGGCAGGCTGCCCTCGGCAAAGGAGAGGCAGTGGCTTTGCATTTTAGACCTGTTTGAATCTGAAGGGATAGTGACAGAGGGCTGCCCAGAGGGGATGGGAAGTCCTCCTTTTCTCCCACCTTTTTGTGACCTGCGCAGAGGTGGAGCCTGGGCCTGCTCATTCTGGACCGTGCTGGGCCCTCTGAGTGTGAGCCAATAAGACAGAGGTTTGCGGTCACTATGTGTCCACCACTGTCAACAGCAGACAAGGGAACCAGAGGGAAGATCTGGTGGACAGGTGGGGTGCTGGGGCTGCGGGGGCTAACAACACTTCTGGGTGTGGAGCTATCAAAACACTTTTTAGGCTAAAGACAAATAGATTCACAGAAAACTTTAAAACCTGCCCCGGCAGCCTGCCCTCCTTGCCTCACCATGGATGCTTTCAGGCAAGAAAGGGTGCAGGCCTGCTGGGCATGGTTTGCAGGCCGGGGCCCAGCCCTGACTCTTTGGTATCTGATTCAGAGAGGTGGATGGGCTACAGGGCTGGTCTTGTGCCCTAAAAACAATAATAAGCCCTAGTCACACATAGTGACTCCTACCTATCACTCCAGCTACTCAGAAGGCTGAGGTAGGAAGATCATGAGTTTAAGGTTAGCCTGGGCTTCATAGCAAAACACTCTATCAAAAAAAAAAAAAAGCAAAGGAGTAAAATATTTAAGTGTGTATTGCACATCTGTAACTCCAGCTACTCGGGAGGCTGAGGCCAAAGGATCAAGTGTGAGGGCAGCCTTGACATCTTAAAAGTAGAAGCCTGGGACTCAGTGAGATCCCCTTCCCTCCCAAGAAGTCTCGGTCTTGCTGAGCCCAAGGGCAGCCGGCCAGGTGGGCAGGACATGGCACCTCTCTCTACTTCTGGCCTCAAGATCAACATGGACTCCTCTTCAAACCCCAAAAGCCACTACAGCAAGAAAAACAAGGATTTCCTTGCATGTGAAGGTAGCCTCTGGGCTTAGGAGGCTGAGGAGAAGACCACAGCCAGGTGGACAGCTGTTCCCGGGAGCAGACAGACTGCTACTGTGCACCTGTCAGGTGAGAAACCACGGGGCACATACTTGGTCCCTTTGTCCCGCAGCTCCTCCTACTGTGTTCCCTTGGTCTCAGGGACAGTGAGGCAGGCCTTGCACTTGGACACTACAGTGCTGATCTCATCAATCTGCAGAAGGAAAACCAATGGCCTTGAGGTGAGCTGGGCTCTGTCTACTACTTGGCACCACTGGGGCCAGAGGAAAGGTATAAGAAGTTCCCACTGGGCCCTGGGGCCCAAGACCTCAGCTCTTCTTAGAAAGGAAATGACCTGTGAGTAGGGACCCAGGGACCTCCACAGGTGTCAGTGCCATTCCCAGAAGCATCCAGGAAGCAGTGGGCCCTCAGTCTCTGCCACTTGCTGCCTCCATCCAGGCAAGGAGCTCAGGACCTAGGCTGGGAACCCCAGTGTAGAAGGCGACCCGACCACCCTGGTGCCCACTTGCAGGTTGGTCTTCTTTAGCAAGTCGGTCAGCTACTCCTGCTGGGCAATGTGGGCCTCCAGGTATAATTTCTCCTCCTGGGCTTTGCTAAGGGTGGGAAGAAATCAGGGGCCTGCCAGTAGGGAGGACATCCCACCCCTACTTCTGGTTCCTCAGCTGCTTACTCACTGCAACCAGCTGTTAGCGAACACCGTGGTCCAGCTCATGCCACCCCTGCTTGGCCTGGAGCTTGGCACACTCTGTAGCTGACAATTCCTACCACAAGAACAAAGAATGTGACCCACTGGGGCTGTTGTGGCCTCCATTCCCAGCATGCCACAGACACATTGTACTACTGTCTTGTTTTTGAAATCCAGTATCATTCTCATTGTTATTGTTTTGTTTTGTTTCATTTATTATTTGTTTTGTTTTATTCTCTTAAAAATAAAAATTTAAAAATACTGTTATGGACATGTAACAGCTCCCCAAGCAATTTTTTTTTATTTTTTTGAGACGGAATATTGCTCTGTAGTTCAAGCTGGCCTTAAAATTACTATGTAACCCAAGCTGGCCTTGAACTCACATGGATCCTCCTGTCTCAGCTTCTAGAATGATAGAATTTTAAGGATATGCCACAAAATCTGACTCTGTGAGGAATGTACTCATTATATCATGCAAGCATACACTAATAAAAATAAAATGAATAAAAATAGGCTTCATTACATGAATTTAAAAAGAATAGAATGGGCCATGACCCATGCAAGCATACAGAGGATGAAATACTCTCTGGGGACAGGATGATACATGCCCCTTGAGGAACAGATCCAATATCCTGATGAACCATACCCACAATTAGCTGGCTTCATGAAAAGGGCTTGGTTGAAAGTTCTGGAGGACAAAGTCCCTGCCCAAACCTGTTTGCATATTCTCCAAGCCTCTTTTGAGCCTTTCACTCAGTTTTCGGCTAAATTACACAAATCTTTTCACAAACAGGTCTCCAAAACAAAATCTGCAGATATCTTAGTTTTATAAATAGCCTGTGCAAATGCTAACCAAGCCTGCAAGCAAGTGCTAAACCCTATAAGAACCAGTAATGATCTGACAGTAGATCAGTACTGAATTGTGTAAGACTACTTTAGCGACTCAGGTTATGGTGGCCTTTGCTAAAGAGAGAATAGGCAATAATACTAATGTTAAATATTTCAGTTGTGGCAAAATTGGACATGCTTGAGAAAATTGCAAGGCATCAATCCAGGAGACCAATGCCACAGTTATGCCAGCTCTAACGTCCAACTCAGAAGACTCAGGTCTCATGCCTGATCTTTGCCCTTGGTGCATGAAAGAAATCAATGGACTAAGCACCACCACTCTAAATTTCACAAGGATAGAAAATGGGACTGGCGTCTCCCAGGACTCCAAAATAATAAGGCAATGCCTGATGAATCAGAGTTTCAATCAGCTTTACCTACTATGAATCCACCAGCACTTTTTCCAACAATAACAAACATGGTCCCAAGAGGGCCATTGGTTCCCTCACCAGAAGAATAACACAAAGGGCAAGATTAGTTCTTCATGAGTCATGCAGAATTACCTTCCCTGGGGTGAAAAAACCACTCAAATTGCCACTGGAGTTTGGGGCTCTGCTCTTGAGGGAATAGTTGGCCTTGTGCTGGGAAAGGCTGATTTGAAACTAAAAGGAGTAACTATCATATCTGGCAAGATTGATAGTGACTGCCAGAGTAAAATACAAGTTTTTGCATGTTCCATGGATATCTAGGTCTTTGAACAAGGAGAATATGTGGCACAGTTAATTTTGTTACCAACAGGCAAGCCTCTTTTGTTAAATATGGATAACTCATGAGAAAACAGGGCTGTCAATATGAGACTATGCAAATGGAAACTTATTTTACACAGGAAGTGACCCAAAACAGACCTAAATGTTTTATAAAAATTAATAGAAAGTGCTTTGAAGGTGTTCTTACATCAGAACAGTGGCCACCCACACGGTCCACTGAAAATGCCCTTACCTCCTTGGTAGTACTAGGGTATTCTCAGCAGGTACTACAAAGCTTCTGATGCTTGCCTTGTGAGAGGAAAGACCAACGAGAGATTTTTTTACCCTATGTAGCATCTATTCTAGTTAATTTATTGGGAAGAAGTTTATTACAAAAGTGAAATTTAATACTGACTAATAATTCTGAACCTAAAATTGAACATATGTACTCTGATTCTAAAATTGAATAAAGGACGATTGAAATGGGATTTCAGATGGGTAATGGGCTAGGAAAAAATATACATGAGATCATGGACCCTATAGCACCTATACCTAAGAAAGGCTGATATGGTATCAGGTATTGGCTGCCTTTTTGATGGGGGTCATTGTTGCTTCTCCACCTAATAGAGCTTTGTCTTTAAAATGGAAAGCAGAATCCCCTATATGGATTGATCAATGGCTCCTTAAACAGAAGAAGCTAATCCAATTGTACAAATTATTCTCAGAAAACTTCTAGCTGGGACATTTAGGAATCTCTGTCAGCCATTGGAATAACCCCATATTTGTAATTCTGAAGAAATTGGGTAAATAGACATTTTTACAGGAATTAAGAGTGGTAAATGCTTGCTTGCTTCCTATGGGGCACTACATTCAAGACTGCCCAATCCAACTGCAGTCCCCAGAGACTGTAATTGATTTAAAAGACTGCATTTTAAATATTCACTCTTTTCCTTCAGATAAGCCACACTTTCCTGTTTTGATGTTTAGTGTAAGTTTTAAAGAACGAACGCAACATTATCAATGAGTTGTTTTGCTTTGAAGAATAAGAAATAGACTCACTTTGTTTCAGTTTTTTGAGGTAACCTCTACAACAGGTTAGGCAAGAAAATCCTTCTACTTATACTATACACTACATGGATGATATTGTACCAGTACCTCCTGCTAAAACTCAACTATATACCTCTTTGTAGAGATGAAATGGGTCAAAATATCTTTTGGCCTCTGTACTGCACCTGATAAAGTACAACTACATAGGCTTTATTATTATCTGGTGATGCTAGTGACTAATAGGGCAATAAGATCACAAAAATTATGAATTCATCAGGATCATATAAAAACCTAAATGACTTCCAAAAATTACTAGGAAACACAAATTGGATAAGGTCAAAATTGAGTATTGCTACCTGTCAATTAAAAAATCTGTATAATATCTTATAAAGAAACCCATTTATTGATTCCCTTTGTAATTTATCCATTGAGGCACAAAAGGAATTAGCAACATTGAAATAGTGCCACAACAGTGTCAAGGTTTTAGAGTAAATACAAACTGTCCCCTAGATGTTTACACATTATATAAACCCCATTCGCCTATGTGTCTTATTGGGTAATTTTATAATAAACAAATTTGCCTACTGAATGGTTTTACCTTCCTAGTAAATTAATCAAAATTTTATAATTGTCTGTCAAACAAATTGCTAAAATTGTCAGTATGTGTAGAATAAGCTCTCAGCAGCTCTTTGCTATCAGTTCTACTACTGATTTAAATCAATATTTGACCCTGTTCCAACAACCCTTTATTAGCAAATAGCATTTACAGATTTCATAGAAGAAATTGATAATCATTTTCTCAGTGAACCTAATCTTCACTATTTTCTTAATCATTTGTATATTATTCCAAAAAATCACTAAATTTGAACCTATTTCTAAAGCTATGATTTATTTTAATGATGGTTCACTAAGGATAAAACCACTATTTGGAGTAAAGATTATTAACAGGTAATAGACTTTCTGCACAAAGATCTGAAATTAGTGGTATCCTGATTATCATTCAATAATTCAACTACAAACCTATTAATATAATTAGTGACTCTGTTTATGCTATTTATTTTACTCAGTGGCTCAAGAGTGCCACCCTACATACAGCTTCAGGTTCATTTTTATTCAATTTATTCCTTAGGCTATAGAAGGCAATTCAGAATCAAACAGACCCTTTTTATATATTGATCATATATAATCACATTTTAATTTACCTAGATTTTTAACATATGGGAAACAACAAGCTGATTTATTCATTGCTTTTATTTCTACATTTGATGCAGCTAGACACCATCAAAATAGTAAGACTTCAACTAAGGAATTCTAATTATCTAGATCACAAGCAAGAAAAATGTTCATGTTCTTGCCCTAGTTGTCAGAAATTCACTAGGCCTGTGAGACCAGAAGGCAGTAATCCTAGAGGCTTAAAATGTAATGATATTTGGCAATTGGATATTAAACATTTTTCTTCTTTTGGAATGCCAAGCTGAGGAGACTTCAGAGGAGCCTAACTGCATTGTGGTCAAGGCATGAGTTGTTTTCAACTCTAACTTAAGTGTTGAGTTGTTTTCAACTCTAACTTAAGTGTTTAGGGGTCCTTTGGGGGAATGGATCACATTCATGGGTGACCTGGAGTCTCCCTCCTACCCTAGAGGTCAATGCTTTTGGTATCCAATTCCTGTGAGTCTAAGAAATTATCCTGTCTTAGTTACTTTTCTCTCATTGTTGAGATGAAATACTCAACACCCAAAATTAAAGGGAGTAAGGTTTATTTAGCTCACAGTTTTTAGAGGTTCCAGTCCATAATTAGCTGACTCCAAGTCAAGGAGCTTGGAGAAGGGCACAGCAGAGGAAAACCAGTTCATGGCAAACAGAAGACAACAAAAGCAAGCAAGCAATAGGGAAGCCAAGCTTCTTTCTTTCCCTTTTGTTGTATTCAGGCTACCGGGATTGAGATGGTGCCAAATCAATCAGTGGACTGATTCAGTAATCACACACCTTTAATCCTAGCATCACACGCTCTAGATCTGGCCACCTCTGAAAAATCCCCACCTATGACCACATGAGGTTTTAAGGTGACATCTAGACCCAAATCGTAACAGAGGTGGAAACCTCTGGCCTGCCAAAGAGTCATGTACATTTCTTTATGCAAAAGGCATTTAGTCCACTTTTAAGAGTTGCCCAAGTCCTAACAGTTTCAGCATTGCTGAAAAGTCCATTCCCCTCTGAGATTTAAGGCAAATAATAAACTGTGAGCTCCTATACAAATGAGAAGTTCAACACTTCCTAACATTCAATGGCACAAGACAAACATCACCATTCCAAAAGGTACAAATAGTGGGATACCAAGGAATGGGACCAAAATGTGTCCAAAAATTTCTACTTGTTTCCTCAGCTGAAAACTGAGCTTATGGAGGACACGGGGACTCTCTACACTCTTGAAGACCAGGTTGATGAGTTGCACCATGACTACACCATCACCAGTGTGGTGAACAGCCCCACCTGCACTGCCTCTGGCATCAGGATCCACTTAGGTCTGGTTCAGATACCCTTTATACCAAGGGACAGTGTGGTGCTCACAGGAGCAGAGACAGCAATAGGAGTAGCAGGTAGTATGACCAGTTTTTTTACTGGTATGATAGAAGTAAAAACATCACCTGATCAAGATAAAGTCAGAAGACTGATGTCAGTCATCATGGAAAAGCTGACAAGGCTTGAAGAGGCCGTAGGCCATTTCCCATCCTTAGTTTTTTCCTCAACCAAAACTGGAGACAATTCCTGAAAGTCATTGGGAAAATCATATGTGTAATAATCTGAGTCTTGCACAAGGCTGCACATGGCTAGCCTGAAGAAGACAGCTACAATAGCAGCATGAATTATATCAGTCAGTGTTTTGCTAGAGAAAACACAAGGTATACACATATATAAGAAATTACATGATTGGCCTATGATGGTGACCCAGAGAGTTGGATGAGGAAGTGTGCAGACAGGAGTTTTCAGTCCAAGGTCTGGAATTCACTGCAGTGTCCCATGCAAGTCCATATCAGGATGCCAACTGACCTTTCGTGGAAAGCTGAGTGGTCTATGATGAAAAGCTGACGAGTCTGTTATGAAAGGCTCAAGAACCCACAGCAGATGACAAAGAGTCCACACTGGAAGCCAGGAATATCTGGTCCAAGGTGGCAAGAAGGTGAGGAAGTCAACCTTTAAGCACACTGCTAAGGCAATTAGGAAAGGACAAAATAGTTCATGCAACCACTGGAGCTGTCTGCTTTGGGGCTAGACGTGTGCAACCTTGTTTAAGACTCAGTGCACTGGCTCAAGGAGGAAAGTCAGAATTGGGTGAAGCACTATAGGAGCAGCTTCAGGAGCTGGAAAGCAAGTTGGAGCACTTCAACCAGACCCACGAGTTTCTGAAGTCAGTTTCAATTTGTGACTTCATCTCTAAAACAGCACTGAAGTCAGGGAACATATGCTGGACAAAGACATGGACAAATGGAAGCATTTATTTATTTATACATGTTATAGTATGTAATATTTAAATTCTTGTCAGGAGTTGACCCATGTGCATAATACATTTTAATTCCTTTTTTCATCCTCTTTTTTTGTCCCATTTTCGCCTCCCTGTTCACCTCTTGATGCCTTTTTTTTTTTTTTTTGGTACATGTTTGCAGCACACAATGTTTGCAGCACACAATGTTTGCCTTCCTTGTGTGGAGTTGGTACGTGTACATAGCACATCTTATCTCTCATCCCCTTCTTCTTTCCCCTTCCCTCCATCTCTTGATCACTTCTCCCTTTGAAAAAGAATTATCTCCCTAGTTCCTATTACCTATCTTTTATTTTGGTCTTAATTTACACTTTTGTTTTCTCATATAAAAGCTTGTGTTTATTTCATTGCACATTATAGTCTTAAGGTGCATCCACCCATGTTCCTACATATGACTTAAGTTTATCTTTCTTTATGACAAGTTAATACTCCATTGTACAAATGCCATATTTTCTTTATCCATTTATCTACTAATAGACACACAACAATCTTCCAAGATTTAGCTATTATGAATTGTGCTGCTATAAACATGGGTAAGCATGCATCCCTATAATATTATATCTTTAACTCTTTTAGGAAAATAACTAAAAAGTGAATATTTGGGTGAGAAGCAAGGACAAAAGTGCTCATCTAAATAGACATAGAAAAAACATTTGACAAAATCCTGTAATGTTTTGATATAAACACTGAAGAAAACAGGTATAGGAAGATCTTACCTCAATCTAATAAAACCATCTAGGATAAACCTAATGCCAACCATATATTAAATAGGGAAAACCTCAGTTTTCCCTTTAAAATCAGAAACAAGACAAGGATATCCATTGTTACCACTTCTGTTCAACATAGTACTCAAAACATTAGTAAAAACAATGAGGCAAGAAAAACAATATGTACATGAAAGAGAGAAGACAAATTATCATTATTTGCAGATAATGTAGAAGATCAAAAAAATCTGAAAAAGACTCTTAGAAATAATAACAAAATTCAGTTCATGAACAAGAATCAAACCACGTGGGAAATACTTCCCAGAATCAATAACTGGGACCATATCTTATTAAAGAGTTTCTTCATGGCGAAACAGATTTACAGCAGAGTGAAAAGAAAACCCACAAAGTGGGAAAAAATCTTAATGGATTGTCCTTCAGACAAAGGACTTCTGCCTAGAACTTATAAAGAATTAAAAAAAATCAGACCCTCGAAATTCAAAGACTCAATCCAAAAATGGACATCTGAAATGAATACACAGTTCTCAGATGAAGAAATATGAATGGCAAATAAATATATGAAAAAATTGTTCATCATCATTAGTCATGAGAGAAATGCAAATTAAAACCACACTGAGAT
>PVJX010046784.1:0-12157 GCA_004027295.1 Dolichotis patagonum | reverse complement strand
GAGTTCAAAGATGACATAACTGCAGAAAATGGACTTAATAAACAAAATAATCGTAAAGAAGACATGATAAAAAGCTAGCTGAACAAAACAATATGTTACAATAGGAATGACTAGCCTAGCAAAAATAATGCCCCATGAAAATGCACCAAAGAGAAATCCAAGAGGTTTTTAAAGATCTAGTGAGAGCATTGGCAGCAGAAGTCACTAATGTCAGTAAAGAAAGTAGGGCTTATGCATGTGAACATACATTCAGAAATATATTAGAAACAAGAGACCAAGGACAGTGGATGAACACCTGTAAGATAATGCAAAGAATAACAACCTATAATTAATTAGATTTAGGGAAAATCAGAAGACTGCATGAAGAATATAATAGATCTTTATAGAAATCATAAAAGGAAAATTTCAGATATGGAATTTAAAATATAGTTAAATATGGTATATTGAATCGCCAAATAGACACAGTCAGAAAAGAACCTCTCCACAACAAATTACTGTTGAAATTCTACAAGACCAAAACAAGGGCCAAATCTTAAATGCTTTTAGAGAAAGCAATAAGTCAAATGTAAAAGTGAATGCATTACATTTAAATTCCTAACCAACATAAAATTTTAAGTTCAGAACTGCATGGAATAAAGAATTATAAGCCCTAAAGGAAAACAATTTGTAATCCAGATTAATATGCCCATAAAACTACCTTTCACAGTTAATGGACAAATAGGGTATTTCCTTGACAATGACCACATTAATAAATGCACGACCACCAACACAACATGTCAAAAATGCTCAGGACATGTGGATGGCTTATATCTGGCTGTCTGCGGAAGCCCCATGTACTCACAAGTTGGGCTTTTCAAAGTGACTGCATAAGAGTGGGTGACTATAAATTAAGGTTCCATCATTACTTATTACTCCCGTGATTGGCTTAGCACAGTTCTAGGTGTGGATAATGGGAAGGCCAACAGTACTATCATTGGTACCAATTAATATACATGTAGTCTGAATATAATAAAGGAAAAAGTGGAGGCAAGCTGACCACTTTTTGCCTATCCAAACATGGAATATTTCTCCTCTGCAATGATGCAATGACAAGACAGACACAAACAATTTCTCTAACTATTCTCAAGTGAGTAATGTCAATTCCCAAATAAAAGGACACTGATTGCCAGATTGGACTAAGCAAAAGCAATAATCAATTATACAGTATGTACAAGAAACACATTTAATACAAAATTAAATAAGAAACTTATAGACCAAAGATTTTACAAATGGAAAGCAATATTTCCTACAACAAGTTCCTGAAGATGAGAATCATTATGCTATTTTCAATCTAATTGGACTTCAAGCCAAAATGGAGCAGAAAAGAACAAAAGAGCGTAGCATATTAGTAAAGTTTATGAGCTAACAGGAAAATGTAACATTAATAAATATTTATATAACAAATAATGGTATGCTGAAATAATAAAGGATATATCCCTGGACATAAAATCAGATAAACATCAATACAGTTGTATTGGGGTGTTCAATGCCACATTGTCACAAATAAGCAGATGAACTAGATAAGAAATGAACAAACAAATGTTGGAGATGAATCATACCTTCAAATAAAGAGATGTAATAGAATATCTACAAAGCCCTCCATACAAAAATCAAAGCCAGCTTCTTCCTATAAATACACGAAACATTCTTGAAAATAGAACTCATATTATCCAAAAAAGTTTGCTTAAAGTAATATCAACAACTGATATTTGCTGTATACATTATCAGACCACAGTACAATTAAACTAGAAATCAAGGGCAAAAGAAATCAAAGAAATTAGGCAAAGACATTGAAATTAAATAGTGCTTTCTGGAATCACTGAGCACATAAGAAATCAAGGAAGATACTATGAATTTTATAGGATCAAATGGTCTTATTACAACATACCAGGTCCTAAGGGACACAATAAAGCAATTTCAGAGTGAAGATAATAACTATGAATGTTCACATGAAAAAAAATAGCATTATATGTTGTATCTAATACTCATAGTTTGGGTTTTCTAAGCTGGCTGGATCTAGGGCATGTGGTACTGCAATTAAGGCTGTATGGTACTAAATTAGTCTGCAGATGGGAATTAATGGAGTTCTAGATGTCAAAGAATGGATTTACTGAAGACAGAAGCTTTCCTGAGTGTATGTGTCCCCACCCAAAAGGCCTGTCTTCTTGATGGAATAAAAGGGAAAAGCAAGATGCTCCTTGCTGCCTTCTTCCTGCCACACCATGAACTATTTTTCCTTTATCATGTTCCTCTGCCATGCCACTCTGCTGTGGAGCCAGCTGACCATGGACTGAAACCTCTACAAACTGTGAACTGAAATAAACATTCCGTTCTTTACCTTTCAGTGTAAGGATTTTGTCTCAGCAATAAGAAAATTTACCAAGAAACAGAGCAAGCTCAAATAAAAACATAATGATAAAACTCAAGATCCCAGAAAATCTTGAACACTCCAAATTCAAAGCTAGTTTAAGAATGAATTTATAAAGTTCAGTTCAGATATTACTGAATTTGAGAAAATATACAAAGAAATATGACCTAAAGAACTATTTATTCCAAAGAATAAACAAAATATAGCCAATTGTACCAAAAAGTGGAGGAAAGGTTCGTATCAATGCAATGAGAAATGAAAAAAGTGGCCTCACAATTAAATCTGCAAAAATCCAGAAGATTATCAGAATCTACTTTGAAAACATGTACTTCAATAAATGGATAGATTTCTAAATCCATGTGAATAGACAAAATTGAACTACAAAAAATAAAAACCCTGAACAATACAGTAATAATCAATGAAATTGAGACAGTCATTAAAAACATAATAACTTCAAAAAGACCGAGATTCAACTGATTTATCCCTGAATTCTACAACTCCCGGGAAGACCAAAAGTTGACACTCCTCAAGCTCTTTTTCTTCTTAATTCTAAAAAACCAAAGCAGAAAAAATGGATAAAGAGGATGCAGAATTTCAAAAATAGTAGGAAATTAACTTCAGTTAATACATTGCATATTACTATCTTAAATTAGATGCTCAACTTCCAAGATCAAGGATGAAAAAATTGAGCAAGCAATCAAACAATGAGAGCACAAACTGTTCTTTGGATGAACTAGCAGAGATTAGTAGTGTAATTGAAACCAAAAAAGTACTGCCTAGCTCATTTCTGGAGACCAGATAGGGCTCTTTCCTTCTCTTTTTTTTTCTCTGTGATCTCAGGTTGTTACATCATAAATCTGACTGTCTGTCAGCACACTCTCTAAGTAGCCTTGTCTATACTGAAGCAGCAAAAGAGCAAATTATCTGTTACTGTAGCCTAAAAATACACAATTCATATATAATAGCATAAACGTCAATTAAATAAAAATACCCACACAAATAAGAACCAAAACTAACGTTGGCTTCCCTAGGCCAATAATTATCATATTCTACTTCTGGCTGGTGCCCATGAATGAGCTTTCTCTAAACTCCCTCTAATGGAGGTCTTATGTGATCCCTGTGATTCAATTTTCTAAACTTCCAACAACCCCCCCCTCTGATAATGGAGGCTTCTTATATACCCTGAATTGCTCCTTTGTCCATGGAACTTCCATCTAAGACCTGTCTCATTTACAACCCCCAAAATGCCCTGACCAGCCAGAGACAGTACCTATCATCCAGATGTTTCCATGTTGGTTCACCTGTGAGGTTGCCTGGTCTCAACAGGTGCCTGTTTCTTTGTCCTTGTGCTAGTTTCAGTCTTTAGATTCCACAGGCAGTAAACCAAAGCTTCAGTGAGTTTGGCTTTCCTGAAAATCTATGTAAACAGTTTGTCATGCAAATCACAAAAAAATGCAACAAGAAATATTATGAAGCTCAAACAAAGCAGTTGCAGGTGCTGTAACAGGGTATTAGCAAAGATTTGTGTTTTCATTGTTTGATCATTATTCTCACACCTATAATTTGTAATCTCAGCAACTATTTTGAAAATAACAATATGCAGTATATTAACCATTGTTAATCACCAATTATGCTGCTTTGAAATTCTGTGTCATCTTTTCTATTCTGCTTTCATTTTAAAACTTAATAAAATAAAAGCAAAACACAAGTTTCTGAGCAGCACCTTAAGAACTCACTAAGAATTGTAAGCTTTTCCATTGAAAGTCCCTGAAAATATAAGTGAGATAGCTGAGTTGCACATTAGTAAAGAAAATACGCAGATGACAAGTAAGCTTGTGAGTTTTAAATTCCCATTATTTTAATTAGGAATCTCAAATTAAATAACAACAAGAAACCATAAAGTGCTTTTTCCAATGAACTCAGTCCTCATATGCCATTAACAGTGCTGTAATCTGCTAAGCAGCACAAAATTGCATTGCTTGCAGGTGGGAGCTCAAATTGTCAAGACTACATAGAAGTCACAGTGACAACTTTTGCAAAGCCAGACATCACTATGAAGGACAACGTCCAGGGAAGAACATGCTGCAAGTGTTTATCCAACAAATTTAAAAAGAACAAATTGAAGGATGGAAGAGGTAGATAGACGGGTACTTAGGGACAGTTCCATATAAATAAGAAGCTCTGGTGTGCTTTTGTACACTAGGGAAAATGTAGGTAACAGGGCCACATTGGATTTCACAAAGCTAGAAGAAGATGGTTTGAATGATTTTATCATAAAATGATAAGTATTTCTCTTAATTTAAACTCAACACCAGGTTCACATACATTGAAATATCACAATACCCTTAAGGGCAAGGGTTTGTTAACAATATAGAAATCTAAGTAACCAAATTGGTAAATTTGGAATTTTATTAGCTGAGTGCAATGACCACATGTAGCCCTAGTATCACAGTCAAAATGAGTGCTGCTGAACTGGAAAGATATAGAGCTTTTAAAACAGAAAACCACAAAAAGACATCCTCTTGGAAGCAATTTACCTAGAATCTTACATTTATTTTGGTTCAACACCTGTATCCTGTTTCTTTGTTGACCAGGTTACTTTTTTCTCTTATGGGTGCAGCTCATTCTGCTTTTCTCAAGGACTTGTACCCTGAGAAATTTTTCACTGTTCTGGGTCAAAAACAGTGCACAACTGGGTGTTAGTTAAGCCCAGCTACATTAAAGGTAGAAAAAAGCTCCATGATGTTAAGTACCAGTGATAAAGTAATTAAAATAGAAAACATGAAACATAAAGTGAATTAGAAAAGCATTGACATGGAATGATTTATTTTTGCTTCATTTATACTTGCTCCATACTACAAAAATGGATGTTATTCACTGGATTAGAGGATAAATAAATATTACACATGCACAGGGAGAATATTCCCTACAGTGATTTTTTTGTTTGTTTTTAAAATAGGTCCATTGCACACTCTGAAATAGTTATTCATTTTCTTGCATTCAAGTATTTGTTTTTTCTAAATTGGACAAAGTTCATTTGCACTGCTATCCACCTTTCCTTCTCTTGACATTGTGTTTCCTATTCAAGAACTGATATTGCTCTTATTGTCTGAAAATAATTACACAGAGATTATTCCAGAACCCTCTGCTCCCTGAATGTCTTTTTGCTACTCAAATCATTTCCCTACACTTCTCTTACACCCCAGAGTTAGTGTGAAGACCACTGTCACAAGTCCTGACAGTGGCAGAGTGTCCATATTTTGGAGCACATCATAAAAAGCCAGATGACAAAATCAATGCATTGTTAGGACTTCACATGGGTCCATGGTCAAGGCAGAAGGCCTCTTCTTTTGGAGACACACTTATGAGGAGGAGCCGTCATTTCTAATTCATGCACTGCTCAGTTTGAATAGAATGTGTTTTGACTGTATGCTCGTCCCTTCACTCTCTGCAGTACACTCTCTGTGCTGCATGGTGATCAAAGCTGCCATCCTTATTATAGACCTCACCTCTCATGACTCAAACCAGAGATCCTCAGGCCAAATATATCAACCATGCCATCTGTCTTTCTGTCACTGGCTGTCACCTGCCAGAATTGATTGACACTTTTCTCAGATACAAAATCTCTCTGACCAGGATTCTGTTTAAACTTAGGTGTACAGAAGGTCATTATTTTTAATCAGACCCTGCACAGTGTTCACTTGTTTAAATAGAAACCCTGTAGAAGGTATGAATATGAATTATGAGTAACATGGATGACACAGGTCCATGCAGGTGGGCTAAGGTAGAGTCCACAGCACCAGCAGGAACATCACCTTCCTAAAGGGTTTCTCCAGAAATTAGTATTAAAGCCACAGAATGCTGGGATGGTAAAAGGCAAACAGAAACTCTCAGTATTTTCTTTACATGATTAGCATATACAGCACCACACCATGTAAAGCCACAAAACAGAACAGATCTGCCAGAGCTGAATGCCACACCAGCAGTGCCACATTCAACAGCTGCCACTACCCAGTGCCAGGTGTGAGGATCCCATGTTATCCTGGCTCATCCTCTTACAAAGACCATGAGGCACACATGAAAATCACCCTCGGTGCTGGTAGAAGAAATCTGTGTCACCATCATGTTGGGAGTGGAGGGCTCCATCCTGCAGGCAACATGGAGATGATTTGGACCCCTCTCTGTCTAATGGCAGCTACCCTGAGAGAGAGGTCTGATCACAATATGTTCCCCACCTTGTAAGTTGTGAGGGAGAGCTTTCTGTGTTGTCTAGTTTTTTGGGGGGCCAGGATATGGGGAGGGACAAACTCATCATGTTTCCCTTTGTCCTCACGTGTGCTGTCTGATCTGACACATTGAGAATCAGGACCTGGCCTGTTAAAACCCGAGGAGATACTGTCCTTCACCTGCACTGCCACTGGGTCTCTGTCACTAATATTTACTACTGGAGTTGGGTCTGCCAACCTCCTGGAAAAGCTCTGCAGTGGATGGGCTACTGGACTGTGAGCATAAACTACAACCCACCCTTCCAGGCACAGCCCAACACATTGCACAATAAGATCATTAAGTTCAGCACCAGAAATTCCATGCATATGAAACCCCTGTCATATGTTTTGGAATAGTTGTGATTTTTTTAACACTTTTTAAAACCAAGAACAATGGTTACATTGCATTAAATATGGTGTATTGTCTTCCTATTCCCCTTTGAAAATCATATTGTTTGTTCCATCCTAGACTTTAAGTGTGGTGTGATTCCTTCCCTGAGAGTTTACTTATGACAGCGCCTATAGTTACACTATATTGTTTGACTTTTGAAACTTCAGAAAGTTCTTCATTAAAGTTTATTCTTCAGCTGTTCATTACTTTTTAGTGTTTTATTGTTATCTATTTTATAATATTAGAAAATTCAAAAACACATTTTAGAAAAGCCTATACAGGTGTACTCTGTGTCATTTGGTCTTCAATAATAGTATACTGTTCTTTCTTTTCTTTTGATGTGGTTTCTAATATCAAGACATCATTAGAGGTGCAGTGACCCCCAGACACTGGCATGACACAAATGGTGTCTTGTTCCTCACCCCTAAGGTCCTCATCTGCTCATGACATCCCTCACTAGCAATGTCTTAGTTTGGCACTGATGTCACATTTTTGGACAGAGGGGCTCAGGGTTTGGTTTTCTACAATGTCCTAGCCTGCACTTCATGAGCACTCTATTTCCTAGGTTTTATGATTTAAAAAATCGTGCATCCCTCTACAGTTTTAAGCACATAATATGGCTGTTAACTGGCTGAGTGGTGGCATTCCACTGTGCAGATACACTTCAAAACAAGATATTGTGCACACTAAACACAATTTCACTTGTCCATTTAGAACTCCATATACTTTCTCCAAAGATCCTTTCTGAGGTGGAAACCTCATTCCAATCCCATCTCCACATTGCTGTTCCTATCTTGTGTGAGAATCACACTTCCAAAATGTCTACTTTTGCAGAGATTTCAAGCTGAATTCCAATATTCTTAACAATTGTGTCTCTGTCTGGCTCACTGCAGGATGATTTACTGATGGAAATACGTGGAGCAATTCACCCAGTGCATTTTTGTGTGTCCTCGAGTAAGCAGAACAGTTTCTAGGAAGATTTATTTTGCTGGAAAGGATTAATTGTAACAGTTATAATGGGGAAAAGTTCAAGGAAGAGAAAAAGTATAAGTGCAGTACTAGAGACATGAAATCCATAGAGTATGAAGACAAATTCCTGATGTGCATAAAACAGCTATATCATAATCATAGTGACATGAAGAAATAATTTGAAATAATTATAATAATTATTCACAGAATGTGAAACATTAGAGAAATATTACATGAAGGGTTATTCAGCATAGAGAGAAATTTACCTTCATGTGGAAAAGTGTATAAATTTTTGCTCAACCATTTGAGACCCTCGTTAAGAGGTGTCTCTCAAATCTCTTTCCTGTGACACATTGATCAAGCTCATTAATATCTTTTTTTAGTCCAAAACTCATTAGTGAAGAAGTGGTTGTAATTAGGGGGAAATGACGGTTGATAATAATTTTACCTTCCTCATTTTTTTCCACACTAAGCAATGCAGTAAGAGAATGGGTCACCACATTGTCAGTTTTATAAGGAAATTTGCTCCAACTCATTGTGCTTTGTAGGTATCTGAGTCCATTTTCTGTTGCAGCAAAAGAATGGATGGATCAGAGTGAATAAGTTCTTTAGGATTGGGGTTCATTCTCATCTTTTTTATAGTCACTCAAGTGCTCGGCACAAGCCTCTGTGGTTTAAGAAGAGTGCTTGACAACAGTTTACAAAAAGCAGTGGCATTGTGTGTGAGACACTAAGAGGCCAGGAAAATAGCCCCTTTTATCATGAAGCCCCTCCCCAACAACCTGCTAATCCACTGTGCCATGAGGGATGAATCAAGCCATTATCAGGCTCTCAAGACCCCATCATCTGCCCATATTTACATTTCCAAATACTAATATTTTTCATATCAGGTTTATTAATGTTTTTAACTGCTTTTTCCATTCTCTGCCTTCACACAGATCCACCTTGACTGGTGTAGCTGTTGAACTTGATGAATCTCTACATAACTAGTGTACATTACAATATTGCCATTGAATAATGTTCTAAATTTATAGAGGCAACTGTGTTCCATTTAGTACATAGTTATTTTAGGTTCATAGCAGGTGAATATTTTGTATCTCTTAGTGCTCATTGCATAAGTTTCTTTTTTGTATCAGTAAGTGTAGTACTTTATTGATCATCAGGTTTGATATTCATTTTGCATTTAATGACATAATGGATACTTATCTAATTACTGTACCGTAGTAACATAACTGATGCTGTGAAGTGACTTTAACTGACATGGCAATATCTATGTTAACTTGGTATCATTAATAATACTATGGCCCACTCCAGGGGATCTATGTATGAGGAGTGTATTATACAACCTCATATATCAATTAAACAGAGGTGGCTGAACCCTGGGACAGAGGCAAAGGTTTCTAGGTAACCACATCCAGGGAACATCACTGTAAAATAGAAATTGACCAAAGACATCTCTACAATGAATAATCCACAGCAATAAACTAACTACTCTCAATAGAAAACAAACAAACACAAATAGAAACACAAGAAGGCAATCCAACAGAATTCTTCCTAGAATTCCCAAATCTCACTAAACCCATTCATATGGCACTGATGGGGAAGAAACCAAAAGTCTCAAAGTGAGTCATTCAATGTGGCTTTAGGGGGATAACAAAACCATTCAATCTAAAAACTGGCACAGGCACAGAAGGCATAAAATATCAGACATTGGGCCAATTAAACAAAGTCATCAACAATTCTAAAAAAGGCACCAAAAATAATATAGTACTAAGCAAATGATGTAGAGTACACTTGATAAACAGAGTGATGGCGAGGCTGGAGAAGAAATCAATGTGAATTCTGAAAGATCTATATCTGATGGATGTACACCACTATAGTCCCAGACAGATGGGCAAAGTACACTGCTGCCTCTGCCCTCCACCAGTAAAGCACCTGCATGAAGTGTTCTCTGGACATTGCAATTGCAGCCACAGCCTGATGGTCTCACTGTGGAAGGGCACGATTATAAAACAGTAAAAGCACAGTTAGTGTGGCAAACTTACAGACCTGAGAGCAAGTGAAAAATCACATAGTGGCCTCAGCCTATCCTCCTGCTTCTTGTCATGTAAGCACCCTGCTAAATTCAGTCAGCCTTGACTGAGCAGCTGCTTTTCTTTTGATAATGCACTGATCAATCTGACAGTTCCTAGCTTGTCATTCCCATAATTAAAAGAACATGTATCTTGTTTCCAACTTGTTTCAAGCACTTTGGTTGCTACAAAGTGATACAATCGAGGATACTTTAAACTTTGCTTGCTCCACTCATGTCCCCTCTCCTTGTCTCCAGGATGTTCCTACATTATATTAAATGATTGCTTTCAAGTAAATCTATTTTGAGTAAACTTGCCTGAAAACACATGACTTAATTTAATTAAGGCAGCCAATCATGGAATAACCTTCCATCTGCCTTGTCTTCTTGTTGCAAATTATTTAAACTGAGTTCAAAGCTGGCTTTTCATGGTAATTTAGAAGCTGTAGTCCCCCAGGCCACGGGTTTTGAGATTGCTAAAATTGCCTGCGAGATTCCTCACTGAAAAGAGCCTTATACCTGGTTTGACATTGCATTCTCTGCAACAGTTGAAGACAGGAAAGAAAACCTCAATATTTCCTTTCCATGCTCATTGAATACAAGAAACACCCATGCAAAGCCAAAGAGCATAGCACAGTTTAGGCACAGATAAATCTCACATGATCAATTCCCAGGTGGGCAGCTCGCACACACAGTAATGCCAGATCTTGGACTCCAGTGACAGTCACCCTGGCTCAGCATCCTACATGTCCCACCTCAACACATATGTGCAAATTTGGCTAGGGGCCAGCAGAATAAATTCCTGTCACCAGCTAGGCAGTTGGAGAAGTCTTCATCCTGCAGTCAACATCAAACCACGTGGACACTTTTGTGCCTGGTGGCTAGTCTCCTGAGTGAGGGTCCTGGGGTCTCTAGATATATTAGCAGCCTGGGTATGGGAATGGAAGATTCTCCATGACTCCTTTTACTCTCAGGAATCCTGTCTGATCTAACACTTTGGGAGTCAGGACCAAGCCTGTTGAAGCTGGGGAGACCCCCGTCCCTCACTTGACTGTCACCAGGGACTCTATCTCCAGTTACTACTAGAGTTGGATCCATAAGCATCCTGCAAAAGCTGTACAGTAAATGGGGTAATTGTTATGGAGCCCAAACTACAACTGGGCTTTCCAAGGTTGCATCTTTGTCACTGCTGACACAAACAGAACCACTTTTCCTTGCAGCTGTATTCTGTTATCTCCATGGACAAGGTCATGTTTTACTGTGCAAGACACAAAGAGAGGACCTCAGGGTGAACACAGAGATAAACCTGGCATGCTTTTAACTAGCACAGGATTTTTGAGACCACAAAATTCAAAAACCAGTTTCAGGTACAAATGTAGTGTTGTTAAGGATGTCCTTACAGATTCTGGCATGACACTCCCTACCCAAGCCATTTCCTGCTCTGTCTCTCTACATCACTCCAAGTCTGTCATGTAGGCCTTGACAGGAATCACTGCTCATGTTTTTCTATTCTTATTTCCTATGGAGCTCTCTTTCACTGTGCTGAAAAACAAATTTCTCCTCACCAACCTAGCAGTTTCACTTTAGACACATCCATACAATTGCTTGCTTTAATATGGCAATTAAACATCATCTAAAATGAATGTACTAGTTTTGTCTGGATGACAAGGACCTATCTCATTCAGGAATAAATGCTTCATTTTAGTAAAATAAATGCATCACATTACTATTTCTGTTATTAGAACTCAGTGCCCTCTCTTCTCCTCAAACCTCTCAGAAGACCTGGCCCCCAGATTCAATCGCGGCAGCCCACAGAGACTTTAGAGCAGAAGGGAGAGAGGCAGCCTGGCTGGACCCAGGGCATTGTCCAGGGGCTTCAGTGTTCTCATCCTGTGACAGCACACTGAGCAGGACTTTGCCCTGCCCTTTCCTTTTAGACTTTAGAAATTAGGGAGTCATAAATACAGCATACCACAGTGCACAGTGTAGCCATTCTCTCTCTCTCTCTCTCTCTCTCTCTCTCTCTCTCTCTCTCTCTCTCTCTCTCCTTCTCT
>PVJX010046783.1:0-12189 GCA_004027295.1 Dolichotis patagonum | reverse complement strand
CCTCCCTTTTTTAGACAATTCCTCCCCTTTCACTCCCATGGGGTGCACTGCTTGTTTTGGGTCCCACTGCCTCCCTATATAGAGCAGCTCAATGGACCCTATCTGCTGATCTACTCTGCCTGTGTTTCTCTCTGTTAGTATTTCGAGGCCCTCTATACTAGAGATTATAGCCAATCTTCTCTGCCTCATTTCTGCTATTTGATTTTTCTGCCATTGATAGTCTATTTTTCTCTTCCACTCCACTGTCTGCCTTGTTCACTGAGGCCTCTCTGCCACTGTTCCTGAAATGCTCGTATTCTTGTTCTCTCTTCCGAGAATGTCCTTCAGTATTTTTTGTAGAGTTGGACTGGTGGTCACAAATTCTCCTAGCTCCTCTTTGTCATGGAAGCATCTTTTTTCTCCATTAATTTCTAGAGAGAGTTTTGCAGGATACACCAATCTGGGCTGGAGATTGTTCTCCTTCAGCGCTTGAATTACTTTACTCCAAGCTCTTCTTGACCTGAAGGTCTGTGTTGAGAAGTCTGCTGTGATTTTGATGGGTTTTCCTTTATAGGTGATCTGTTTCTTTTCTCTGATGGCTTTTAATATTCTGTTCTTATATTGAATTCCTGGGATCTTGATTATTATGTGTCTGGGTGTAGCTCTGTTTGGGTTGTAGGTGGCTGGAATTCTGTATGCTTCATACTTCTGCATATCATTTCTGTTTTCTATGCTTGGGAAATTTTCCTTAATAATTTCTGTGAATAGCCTTTGTAATTCCTCTGGTTTGATTCCTGCTTCTTCATTCACATGCTTTATTCTTAAGTTATAGATCCTCTTGTCATCTTCCAGTGTTTGTATCTTTACTGCCTGCTCCCTTGTTATTTTTAAGAGATCTTCCCTTTCATGACCCCACATTGCAAGCCTGTGTTCAATTTTTGATAGACTATCTTTGGTTTCTTTCAAGCAGTTTTGCCAGCTTTCTAGGAGTCTCTAGTTTCCTGATATTCTCTTTGAATCTGCTTCATGAATTCTAGGTTTTTTCTGAATTCTTCATTAAATTTTTCTCTCCATTTGTGTTCCTCCATTCTTCTGTCTGTGTCTTCTTGAGAGGTGCCCAGCCCTTCTTTTATTAATCTACTTATCTCTTGTTTAATTTGAATTAATATTTCAGTGTTGGTCCCACTTATGAGGTCCTGAAGATATCTCTTTATGTCCACTAATGCTGTGTTTGGTGTTGCATTTTTGCTGCCCTCAGTCTCTTTTGTATTTACCTCTCCTGGATCAATGTTCTCAGGGTTGGGGGCTGGGAGTTTTTTCTTATTTCTCCCTTTCGTCATGTTTTTGGTTCCTTCCATACAAGTGTACAGTGTAATTCCCAGACCCTTTTCTTGTTGGTTAAGGCTCCTCTAGAGGGGCGCAGGCTAGGAGCTTTAGCCCTCTTCAATAGGTTATCAGAGATTAGAGTTCACCCACAGCCAGTGTGCACTAGCTCCTCCCTTTGGGGCCAGTCAACCTTTGCAGGCCTTCACTGCGTCAGTGTGCACCGATCTCAGGGAAGTAATATTATAGTGACTCACTGGGTCCCTGCCAGGGGCGTGGCCTAGTCCAAGCAGATTCCCCCAATCTGCTTGGCGAGGGGAGCAACCAGCTGAAGCCACTTCCTTATGGAGTTAGGGCTGTCCTGCCCAAACCCAACATGTCATCCAGTCGGTTTCCCCTTTCCCGTGGGAGGGTCTTATTCCCATCACTCACCGAGTGTTGATGCCGGTCCCCGAGAACTGCTGGGCTCCCCGACCTCTGACTTCAGCGTGGCTGCAGTGGGAATTCAGGGTGCCTCTGGGTGGGTCGCGTGCAGGGCCGGTCTGGGCGAGCCAAGTGCAGGGCTGTTCAGCTCTGCGCTCAGGCAGCTCAAGCCAGTCACTTTGGTGTGGATCGCTTGTTCAGGTTGGGCAGGATTCAGGCGGCTCGAGGAGGGTGCCGTGCTCACTGATCTTATCTTCACTAATAGTAGCCCCAGGACCTCATATTCAAGTGGTTTTTTGCACTTTAGTTTCTTCCTGGGTTGTGAGAGTCCATCTCTCTCTGTTTGGGTCTCTCCAGGGTGTTTTATTCTCGGAAAAGTATAGTTTTGTTAGAACTTTTATAAAAAGACAAAATATATTCTTGCCCCAAATTCCAAATCTGTGGTAGCAGAAGTTATTGTACTTAAAAAAAAATTGTGCGGAAAAATTTTCTAAAAGTAGCACAGTAGCAAGTCAAAAAGCCATTCCTCCTTTGAGTGGACCAATCAGTATTCATTTTAACAGTGTCAGTTCTGTACATTGCTATCAGACTTTAAAAAAGATCATCCAGGTTAGACGCCAGCTGATTATGAAAGGCGTTTCAGCTGTGTCTGGCCACAGGTGGTAAATGGGGAGCCCGCAGTACTGGAAGCCACTTTCCACGAGCAATGCAGAGCGGTAGGTGATGGACTTTACTATAATCAAGAGTCGGATGTGACAGATCAATGGGACAGAATAGAGACCCTGTAAAGCCACACACAGGGACAGCTGAGTTGGAATCAAGGAGCACAAGCAATTCAGTGGAGAAAGAATACTGTTTCTGATAAATGTGTTTGGACACATGTAGGACATGGTACCTAGAGAGCCATACAAAACCGTGGGCTTTTGTCCTTACCTCTTACCATATAAAAATAGAAGAAAGACCAAAATTAAAATATAACCAAATGAACTTTATATGAAATGAAACCTTTGTGCTTCTTATGGGTTAGGTAGAGATTTCCAAGCATTATTATCAAGATCCATGAAGGAACCAAAAAGGGGAAATTAGGCCCTTGTTTCACATGGTGAGAATTCATCAGCTCTTCCTGCAGCCAGGAGCACTTGCAGCATTTTAAGGTTTAAAAACCACGGGCTGGGGATTTAGCTCAGTGGCATAAGCACTTGCCTTGCAAGCACACAATCGTGAGTTTGATCCCCAGTACAAAAAAAAAAAAAGGTTTAAAAACCATAACATCAGACCATCTTGGCAGGAAAAGAAAAGGTATGAGGTAAAACTCAACATCCACTTATGATGACTACTAATAAAGAACTTAGTCTCATAATGAGTTGTTTGCTAAAAACCACACACATTATACTTGCCAAGGAAATGTGAAAAATGGTCTCTTTAAAGTAGCCTCGTGTCCAGAAAATCACCCTAGGTGTCTCAGGCTAACGGGGTCACCGTTGATGCAGGAAATGAGGCCCTCACTTCTCCAGCGGGAAGGCTGAAACAGCAGACGTTAAACACCACCAGCTTCAAGGCCACAGCTCTGGAGCGATGGCGCGGGGGTCCCAGAATCCTGCTACCTTCTCACTGTGTCACAGCCGTGGTGCTGGGGACAAAGGTGCAAGGTGGACTCAGGTACGTGGAGATGCTCGGAAACACAGGAGCTCAGTCCTGTCCACCCTCGCTGCAGGAAAGGGTCAGGGTTCCCACGACGTGTCACCCTCCAGACATCGGGTAAACAGGTCTGCCATGGATCCTAAGTTACAGCCGGCGCCCTACAGAGCAAGACCCTCCGGGAAGGAGAGTATTTTGCCTTCTGATTCCTCCGATCCAAGGTGACGGAAACGGGTGCTGAAAGCTATGGAGCAGTCGGACACAAAGGTGGAAAAATGATCTCCTGGCTTTGAGACAATAACAAGATCTGCTTCAGCTCTAGACCCGCTGTGAATTTCTCTAGGTTCTTAGAGAAGGAAGGGAAATAATTTGTGAACACTGTGAGCACAGAGACAGAACCCCAGGAGAGGTATACGCAGGCACATGCGTATTTACACACGCACCTCTTCCCGGCCCTGTTCCCGGCCGGCCCTAACTTTCCTTTCCAAACTGGTGACTACGGCTTCCATCTGAAGGCTGGACCTGTCCCTTTGAGTGGTGGCTGTGACATTAGGGGAACAGTCCCTGAGCTCCTGAGCTTATCTGCTGTATCAAAAGCCATCTGGCTGCTGGCTCTGCTTTCCGTCGCTCAGATCCTTCCCAGAACCACAGACCTCTCTGGCCCCTTGTTCCCAGGGTTCTCTTCTCCGCTGTGTGGACCAACACGCACGCCTTTGGAGGAGTCTCAGGATGACCCCAGCTCACCTCCCTGTACCTGCCAGCAAGCTGACCATGTGATCCAGACCCCGCCTGGCAGTGGAACCCCCAGGATCTGCTCAGCAGGCTGGGCACTCGTCTCGTGTCCTGAACCTCCAGCTTGTCCTGCTGCCGCCTGGGGACCGCAGGGGACCTGACAGCACTTAGCTGCTCAGGTAAAGTTCCCTTCTGGATTCTCAATTTCAGGCTCATCTTGCTCCTCTAAAGTGTCTCTGTTGTTGTTTTGCAGGTTTCTTTGACGGTGGGGCTCGGAGCTGGAGTTTAAAGTGGCTTCTGCAAAGTATTTTGGAGAATCATCTGCATTTGGCACCCCAGGAGCTGGGTCCTTCGGGGCTCCGGGCTCACAGTGGGAGAGTGAATGCACCAGACTTCACACCCACTGCCCACACACTGTGCCTGGCCCAGGGTCCTCTTCCCCTCCTGCCTCCCTGGTGCAATCCTGGCTCCCCTCTCCGCGGACTTTCCTCCTCTGCACCAGCACCAGAGGCTTTAAATTTGCAGGAAACTCACCCTGACAGAGCCCTGTGACTCCACAGACTGTGGGAGGGACATGGAGCGCATCTCCAGTGGCGTCTGTCCCCCCACCCCACCCCTCCACCTCTCCAGCGTGGATCAGCCACTCTCCACCTGCCACAGGGTTCTCATGTAATTCATGAACACTGCATTCATCAGTTCTTAACTCGTGTTCTCGTCATATGCAGGAATTCCCACGGGAGGACAGTACTAGACTCCAGACTCTGTGGTCTGGGGTGGGGCGGGACGGTAAGAGACGGCTTCCTGCGGGCCCCCCGCTTGGGGCCCGGCAGGTTCACTGCTGCGAGCTGCCCCGTCACGGGGAAATGCTTGCTTCTTCTTGGGGATGCTGTCTTTAGTGGCAAGGATTCCTCGGGTGCTTGGCTTCTGGGTGACCCGAACTGAAGATGCTTTCTGCAGACTGTCAGGGATTACGAGGTGTCCCCCACCCCATGCATATGTCCCCTACAGTGAGGCCTACTCCTGGCCAGTCACCCTGCAGGTCCAGGCCAAAGGGTACTGGGCTCTGAATGGTGATTCCCCCTGGGCTGTTTCTGGACAGCACTTCTCACCTGAGTGCCCAAGCTGGGAGGTTGCACTTGCCCTGGGCTTTACAGGAGCCTGCACAGGGCCGGTGGGCTGCTTGGGCAGGAGCCCCGGCCCAGCCATGCCAAGCTCCGCCATGTCCAGACTGGGGCATGCAGAGCGGTACTGGTTGTGCAATGCACCCATGGTCATCAGCAGGCGGGTGGGTGTGGGGGCTGCAAAGGGCCCTGAGTGGGTGGGGGGACAGGAAGGAGGACAAAAGGTGACGGTGGGGAGTGAATGCCTGGGCTCCTGACTTTGTTTACTCCTCTGCTCCTCTCTGGGGCCCAAGGTGGCCAGAGAGGAGTCTCCCCTCCCCCTGCCTTGTACCCCATGACCTGTCTTGGCAGGGGGTGGTTCCTTTGTGTCCTCTGTCAGGTGATCGCTGGTATGGGCAGGATCTGGAAGCTGCTAGCTGTGCAGTGCGCACAGGTCCGGCTGGTACCCCTCCAGGCCACTGTGGGGGGCCGGGTGGGTACACAGCATGTGGCCAGCCTCAGGCTTCTGGAGCTGCGGCTGGAGCCGTAGATGAGAGCATCCCCAAAGTAGGCAGAGAGGCTGGGTCTGCCTGCTCGCCTTCTGCCTCAGTGCAGAGCTCAGATGCCCACGGGAAGCCCTGAGTGTCCTTCTGGGCTGCACCTAGGAGCAGGTGGAGGCCTCTGCAGACAGCTGGTTTGCAGGTGTTGCTGGGCAGCCCCCTGGGCCATGAGTCCCTCTGTCCTTTTTCCTCTGCTGCTGGGGGTGAGGAACCCAGGGTGGCCACCCCTTCTGGGCACAGAGCAATTCGTGGACACTGTTCTGCAGCCCCGGGAGGACACTTGGGGGCATGCTTAGGGGTTGCCTGGTATCTCTGTGGGCACTGTCTGTCTCTGTCCAGGCTGGCATGGCCCAGCTGGAGGCCAGGGAGACAGCTGAGGATGACACCCCCAGGAGAGCTGGTGATTTGGTCTGACGCATGCCAGGTATCTGGCCTTCTGCCTGAGTCTCCCCAAGGAAGGGCTTCTGGGTGACAGTGGGCTCCTTGTGTGGAGGACAGCTGCTAATGGGCCCCCTAGGGACTCCCCACCGGGTGGCCCGGGTAGGAGCAGAGGTGCATGGCACTGCCTGTGGGGCCTGCAGAGGGGCTGCCTCTGCCCTGCACCCCAGCCACCTCACGGTGTCTCTGAGGTCGGTCCTGGAAGTCGCCTTCTGGCTTCTTTTATCACGTTAGTCCATTGCATGGGACATTCTAGAACATTCTCTCTGTCTTTGAAACATTTACTTTATTTACTATTATTTTGAAATTGCCCTTTGGTGTATTCATCCTTTCTTTCCTTTTTTCTTTTTTGTGGTACTGGAGATTGAACCTAGGGCTTTTGCACTGTTCTCAGCCCTTTTTTGTTTTGAGACAGGATCTTTTGCACTGTTCTCAGCCCTTTTTTGTTTTGAGACAGGATCTTGAACTTGCCATCCTCCTGTCTCAGCCTCCCAGAGTGCTGGGATTAAGTGTGCCCCACCATGCCTGGCTCATATTCCCACTCACTTGGAACCAGCTGTCCTCTGGCCTGTGCCTGGCACAGGTCTCAAGGAAAACTTCCTCCCCCAAGCATCATGGACTTTTGCTTTTGAAGAAGGCATCTGTGATGAACCAAATTATGTCCCCCCTCAAATTCACAGGTGAAGACCTTGACCCCCAGTGCCCCAGACTTGTTTTGAGATAGAGCCTTACTAAAGGTAGTTAGGGTAAAATGAGGCCTGGAGGGAGGGCTCTAACCCCATGGGAATGGAGTCTTTCCAAGAGATTAGGGCACAGACATGCAGAGAGATGACCTGAAGACACAAGGAGGAGAGGACCAGGAACAAGGAGAGAGGCCTCACAAGCAAGCAGCCCTGCTGTCACCTCGACCTTGGACTGCCAGCCTCTGGAGGCAGAGAAGCCACACAGGTGGCAGGGCTTTGCTGTGATAGCCCTGGCAAACTAACGCAAAACCCGCTGGACAAAACGAACCCAGGCTGAACCCCTGAGGACTCCTCCTGGGTCCCTGAAAACGTCTGCTTTGACAGAACAGAAACTCCAAGCATTTGCGCTAATGTCCACACCTGTTTTCACGGAGGCTTTCACGTTCTCAGCCTCTGCCCAAAACACGTCCCGCCCTGACAACGATATTTTCTCACAACGTGTTCTCAGGGAGTGTGTATACAACGGACCGATGTTCGCATATACGCATGAAAAGCAGCTACGGTCACGTTCACCTGTCAGGGCAGGACGGCGGATAAGTGACCAGCACCACACAGGGCAGGGACGGTCTGTTTCACCAAGGAAGCTGTGCAAGGGCACTTTGCACCACGGGAGCCCCTTGGGTCCAGGTGGCTGAAGTCACACCCAGGTGCAGAGCTGGGCTCGGGGGCACGGAGGTCACATGGTGTCGTACTGTTCTGCCTGTTACCCGGGCTTCTTTGGGTAGAGTGACTGTGAGTAGAGCTGGGAAGTTAAACTTGCAGGAAATGAGGGGGAAAAAATCCCAATAGCAAAAGCAGGCAGAAAAACATTCTAAAGTTGCAGGTGGAGGATAAAAGAGTTTCCTTCGGAGTCTAAATCCAAGCCAGTCTGGGGCCCAGGGCTCTAACTGCGGGCATCCTGGGGGTCAGGGAAAAGATGAAGGGGCCTGGAAGAGCCACTGTCTGGCATCCAGCCCCAAGGCAGGCCCAGCGGGCCACACAAGCTCTGGGAGTGGCCATGCCTTGCCCAGCCCTGCTGAGGAGGCCCTGGCAGGGAGTCCACCACCCCAGCTCGGGGGCTCAGGGCCTCTCTGCCCAGCGTTCTCAAGGTCAAACTAATCCCAGCACAGGCCACCCACACGGTCAGTCGTGAGGGGAATGGGAACCAAAACAAACCTGGGTGCAGCAGTGCACACCGTAATTACAGCTTCTCAGGAGGCTGAGGCAGGAGGATCAGGAGTTCAAGTTCTGCCTGGGCGTCTTAGTGAGACCCTGTCTCAAAATACAAATGTGAAAAGAGCAGGGAGGTAGCTCAGTGGCGGAGCCCTTGGCTAGCATGAGTGACCCCCTGGGTTTGATTTCCCAGTACTGCAAAAACCCCAAAAAGAAAACCAAATAACCAGAACGAGCTGCCGCTCCATACCTGCCTGGACAGATGGAATTCTCCGGAAGTGGAAAATAACAAACACTGGCAAGGAGGCGGAGAAACTGGAACCCTCATGTGTTGCTGGCAGCTGTGACAAATGGGGCGGCGCATGGATGACAGTGTGATGGCTTCTCAAAAGGTGAAACGTAGCATCATCCTGGGCACCAGCAGCTCTGCTCCTGTGGGTGCATCCAAGTGGATGGAGAGCGGGACTCAAACACGTATTCTTATCCAGTGCTCACAGCAGCCCTGAGCACGGTAGCAGAAAGGTGGGCACAACCCAAGCTTCCATCATGGCTGAGTGGATAAGCCTCACGTGATGTAGACACGCAGTGGAATATCATTCAGCCCCGAAGAGGAGTGGAGTTCCGACACCTGAAGCACTATGGGTAGGACTGGGCTCCTCCCAGCTGTGGCCTGAGGGTCTCAGCTCTCTCCTCGCTGGCCAGTTGCTGTCCTCCGTTTGCCCCCACATGGACCTTGTCTTCTGGGAAGGCGGCAACATGGCGGCCGGCTTTGGCAGAGTGAGAAAGTGAGAGAGATTGTGGACAAGCAGCCAGAGGCTTTCTGTGACCCGTTTTTGGAGGTGACATCCCGTCCTTCTGACACATTCTGTTTGCTAGGAGCAGGTCACGAGTCACAGCCCAGTGGGCATGGCTCACTGGGGGCCACCACAGGATGAGGCTTCCAAGAGACATCACCAGAGCGGGGACAGTGACAGCAGCTCGGTGGTCTCTGCTCAGCCGAAGAGGCACAGTGCCCCTGGGCTCGGGGCTGGGAAGCCCCTTCCCATCTGCTCCACTTCCCGAGGTGGCGTGTGTTTCTCAGGTGGCTTGGGAGTCATGGTCCCTGCTGGTTGTCTCTTCAGAAAAGAGGGTGGCGTGAGGCCTGGACAACCCAGGTGGGGGACCTGAGAAGAGGTCGCTCCCATCTCTCACTCCCCGTGCTCCCCCTCTCCTCCAGCCTCTTCGCAGCAGGAGTGGGGAAGCCGAGGAGGGTCTGCCTCTGCCAGGGCTGGTGGTGCACACCTGTGGGTCCTGCACTCCAGGAGGCCGAGGGAAGAGGAAGAAGTTTAAGCCCAGCCTGAGCAACTTAGCAACTCAGTCAGAAAAAAATTGAAAATAATTTAAAACAATTGTTTTTTTAATTCAAGAAGGCTAGGGACATAGCTTGGTGTGAGGGCTCAATCTCTGCCCTTGCTGGGCCACCCAACTTCATATTTCCTGCTCCTCCTCCCCTTGACCACACATGTTGGGGAGCCCCAAGTGTGGCTCTGGGTGGCTGTGTCTTTGGGGGACTGAGGTGATGACTCCCAACTTTCCGTCTCTTCTCCCAGAGCTCCAGATCCATGTGCCTGATGGTCAGAGATCTCAGACCAGCACTGCCCACACTGAGCTCCAGGCTTCTGCCCCAGGGCCTTTGCACTGGCTGCTCCTGTTCCTCCTGCATCTCCATCCAGGTGAGAGACCTTCTCTGCCCACTTCTGTGTCCTCAGAGCTGCTCCCCTCACTTCCTGTCTCCAGGCTTCTCCTGTTTTTGCAGCCATGACCCTCCTGACATAGCCTCTAGTTACTGTGCTTGTTTATCATCTTCCTTCTACACTAGAATATAAGTTTCCTGACTGTCACCTTGCTCGGAGTCTTGCTGCATTCTGGGTCCTAGGACAAGTCCTGGGTCATAGCAGGTTCCCTGTGTCACCTGGAGGCAACTGTGACCCTAAAAGGGGGCAAGAATCTTAGTCCTGGAGTTGACTGTCCT
This sequence comes from Dolichotis patagonum, assembly GCA_004027295.1. NCBI lineage: Eukaryota > Metazoa > Chordata > Mammalia > Rodentia > Caviidae > Dolichotis > Dolichotis patagonum. The sequence continues at coordinate 2,090 of PVJX010046783.1, read as the reverse complement.
TGCTCTATCTCCTGGATGCTGAGTGCTTTCTCCACTGATGTTTTATTGATTGATTGATTGATTGATTATTAGGAATTAAACTCAGGGCCTTTGCCCTGAGCTACAGTCTCAGTCCTGTTTTATTTTATTTTGAGACAGTTCTCACTAAATTGCTAAGTTCCCAGGCTAGGTTCAAACTTGCAATCCTCCTGCCTCAGCCCCCCTGAGTGCTGGGATTACACATGTGCCCCACCACAGTGGGCCTCCACCAATATTCTCTGAAGACATGAAGACAGGTCAGTGGGTTCAAAATGCCAGGCAGGGGACTCCAGGTCCTCAGCAAGGATCAAGGAGATACTACATCCGAAGACTCTGGGCCGGAACCAAGAGACACACTCCCCAGAGCACACGTGCTGCCACTGTGGAGGTGGGGCGTCGCCCTCGTCGCCTCTAGGAAGCTGCATTCTTGGAAGACAGTGATCTTGGGGTCTGGGAGGGCGACGTCCCTGTGGCTCCAGGGCCCCCTTCCCGCTCCAGTGCCGGGTGCCCACTCCCTAGGCTGAAAGGCAGTGGGCCCAGGAGGGGTCATGTCACTTTCACCTTGGGGGTGAGCACTTCTCTTGGATGCACCGGTTGCCAGGGACCCTGGGTTTCCCAGCTTTTCAAACAGGCCTGGAAGCTGATTCTAAGTCTGCTGTGGTGGTTTAGGTGGAGTTTGGTGCAGAGTCACACACGGGCGGCAGGGGGTACTGACACCAGGTCGCCCTGAGACCCTGCTTAGAAATCTGGGTAGGACCCTGGGGCACAGACTTTTCCCCTTGCAGAGTGGCGGGGCACCCTCACCCGAGGACTGAGGGGAAGATTCTTCCCTGAACCCAGGGCCCTTTAGTTGATGAATGAGATTGGGACTGGGGTCCCTCTTGCCCTCCTGCTCCTCTCTTGGGGCGCGAGGCTGGGGAGACACCTTCAGAGGCCCAGGCCTCCGAGCGCCCTTATCTGGCAGAGAACACGGAGGCTGTGCCCTTGCCTGGGGTGTGGTTCACCACCTGGCTGGCACAGGAAGGGACCAGACTGCGTGGCAGCCACTTGTTGCCTGGGGGATGTGTGTGGCCAGGGGAGGCGGCAGCCCCTCAAACACCCACCTGGGTTTCCAGCCTGGCCCAAGGGGGAGGGGAATGCAGGGCCCCTTCTCTGTACACGCATTTTTACGTTCACCACTTGAGGGGAAAATTCAATTTGTAATAAATCTGTATTACTGTCGAAGTCCAACTGCTCTAGTGGCTATAAAAATTAATTCCTTATCCTACACAGTATTATCGAGCTTTTAAAATGAATTGGCTAGTGGTTGGGCTCCCAGTTTGGGCCATTATTAGTAATTAGTGTAATCAAATAGTGGGACCCACAAGACTTCCCTTCCCAGCCTGGCCCCCACCCCCCACGCTATCCCTTGTGTCTTATGGGCTCCCAGATTCTACCAAGCACTTGGCACCTTTACGTAAAGGCTGGGAACTGGCTGGCCTCCCACAGCTGGACTGGCGTCTTCTTTCTAGTCTCAAATGCATCAAGGACATGATTGTGTTTGCTGTGATTTTTTTTCTCCTTTGATATCCTGTGTGTTGAAAGCATCACGGTAATTTCCCCTTTCACGAGTGGGTGAGGGCTCTGACATCTGTTTGGGGGCTCCAGCAGGGTTCTGGGGGCGCAGGCAGGACAGGCCAGGACCTCGGGCATCGGTCTACATGCAGGCAGCACAGAACCCTCCTGGGGGGAGCAAGTCAGTGGGGCCCAGCCGTTGTTCACAGGGCACCCACATCCTGAATAGGAGAAGCAATTTATCAAGAAGCCATACAGATTCCGCAGGGTCAGATCCTTCTCCAGGGCTCAAGAACTCAGGAAGTAGGGAAGCTCCAGGAGGCAAATTCACACCTTTGCTCTCAGGAGCTGTTTCCTGGCACTTACATTTCCTTGCATTAGAGACAGAATCACCCCCTCCACACATACAGTGGTAACACGCACAGGTCTTTAGTACACTAACCCGGCTGCAGAGAGCGCAAAGCATTCTTCACATGCACCGTGACTTAGAAATCCCGGGGGCTCCTAAACCAGAAACT
>PVJX010046782.1:0-12158 GCA_004027295.1 Dolichotis patagonum | reverse complement strand
GAGAACCAACTATATAACACATGTTGAAATGAACAACTACTTTGAAGAAAAAGAGACACTACAATACCCAGTGCTGACTCCATAATGTCATGATGTGAAGTCCAGCAAAACTATCACTTTTTGTTCAAAGTGATCTTAGCTTGCTTTGCCTTGTTTAAGTTCAACACACATGAAGGTATGGACAGCTGTTTTGAGGAGAGTGAGAGACACTATGACAGCCATTCATGGCTTCCCTAATGCCTGGTCTTGAAGACCTGTAATGCCCTCCTCGTCCTGCTCAGATCAATTCCATACTAGGTTGTTTCATGTGAATTCCCTATATGTGACAATATGGACAACTATTTGTAAGAAAACAAGAGTCAATATGATAGAGAGTGAATATCTCCGATTGTCTAGTTTTGAAATTTTTGTCTCTTACATTGCTTTCTTGTGATCCACTTTGTTCTGTTTTGTTGTGTTTAATTTTATCCTTTTGATATAATTGCATGTATATTTGAGTGGGTAAGATGGATGACCATATTGCTGTTTTTGTCAGATCATGTAGCAGAGCTGTTAACAGTCTCACTGTTTAAATGTCTACTTTATATGTTTTAACTTTGTAATTTGAACAACTATTTCCAAGAAGTCAGTATGTAATTTGTCAAGTAATAATTTCTTAGGGTTTTTTTTGTTGTTGTTGTTGTTTTCTTTTTTCCTTGGAATACTATATTGTCGCTACCCTTAATTCTGTTTTGTTTTGTTTTGTTTTGTTTTTTTCTCTTTAAATAAAATTATTTTTTTTAAATGGTCTCAATTCACAAATCAAAAGAAACAGATTGATAGATCTGTCTCTGCTAGTGGATCAAGGAAAAAAATTCAACAATATGCTGCATTTAAGAAACACATTTAACTCAAAAGGAAATTGATAGACTGAAAGTCAAAGAATGGAAAACAATTCTCCATGAGACAGGAGCCCATAAGAAAGCAGAGTAGCTATTCTGTTTGCAGATAATGTGAACTTCAAGCCAAGATTCATCAAAAGAGACAAAGAAGATCACTTCATATTTGTTCAGGGAAAGCTCCAAGAAGAGTTAACAATCATAAGTATATATGCACCAAACACAGGTGCACCCAACTGTACAAAACAAATATTAATGGACATGAAAAGTCAAATAAAGACAAGCATTATTGTAGTGGATGACCTTAATCCCCACTGTCACAAATAGATAGATCAACTGGGCACAAAGTCAACAAAGAAATATCAGAACTGGATCATATGCTGGGGGTGTGCTCTGACTAGCCACACAGTACAGAGGCTCTGAACTCCTGCCAGCACAATGTAAGGCCCCAGTGGCACCACACTCCAGGGTTATGCTCTGCCTATCAACCTGGGTCCTAGAGGTTCGGAACTCCACCCCACCAGGTGTAAGGCCCTGGCACCACACTCTGGAAGTACATCCTCAATAGCTGCATGGAGGATCTGAGCTCTGGCCAGGCCAGCATCCCAGCAAAATCCATCAGGGGAATGTCAGGCCAGCCTCACAGGTCACAGAGGTACCGAGCTCAGCCCAGCCCTGAGCCCCAGAGCAGCCCATTAGGAAGCAACCAGCCTAGCCAATAGGTCTTGGAGAATTTGAGCTCCACCCATGAGAGCACAAAGCCCCACCTCCATAGTTCAAGGGTGTGGCCCAGCTAGCCATGGTGGGTTCCAGAGTTTCCAAACTCCACCCAGCCAGGAGCAAAATACCATGTGCTGGGGACACACTCCAGCTACTGTGTAGTCTAGAGGCTCTGGACTCCCAGCCAGATGCATGGCGCTGGCAATATCACACTTTAGGGACCTATTGTATCTAGCTGCCTGAGTCTTGGAGGTTCTGAACTTCACCCAGCCAGGCAAAAGTCACCAGTACTACACTCCACAGGTATGTGCCTGCTAGCCACTTGGGTCATGGGGGTTCTGAACTCCACCCAGACAGGTGCTAGGCCCCAATGACACACTCTGGAGGTGTGCTCCTGCTAGCTGCACAGAGGATCCAAACAAGCTCTGCCCAGCCCAGTGTTCCAGAACAACCCAGCATGGTACATCAGGGGAAAGTCCATCCAGTCTCACAGGCCACAGAGCACAAGGCTCTGGCACCATAGTTTAGGGGTGCACCCTAACTAGCTAACTAGCTGAGGGGTTATCAGAAGACTGAAACTCTGCCCAGTGCAGCATTCCAGTGTAGTCCATCAGGAAGGTGCTTGGTCAGCCACATGGATTCCAGAGGAAAATGAAAAAATGAAAGAGCAAGATGCAGTCTCAGTCCTCCAGCCTACTGAGAACAAACCCAAGAGACACTGAAATGGAAGACACTGGAAACTGTACAACTGAACCTTCTGAAATAATAACTGAAGTAAAGAAACAACTCCATGAAGCTATAGAAGAAATCAGTTCTGAAATAATCTCTCAGGTAAAAAAAGAAATGACAAACAGTATGAAAGAAATGTTGTGTGTATCTAAAGATGATCTACATAAAACATAGAGCATATGAAAATGATGGAAACCTTGAATGAACATTATAAGACACAATTAGAATGCATTAAATAGATTCAAAGGGATATTCTGGAAATTAAAAATTCCATTGAAAGCAGGCCAAACTGCTTTAATGAAGCTGAAGATAGACCCTTAGACCTCAAAGACAGGATGGAAACGTATGATCATGAAATAAAAGATCTCTTAAAAATAATATGGAACCAAGAAATGACAATTCAACAGATGAAAGATGATGAAAAGAGAAACAATATAACACTGATAGGTGTCAATGAAAAGGCAGGGGCCAACATAAATGACATACAGACTACAGAAATAGTAGCAGAAAATTTTCCAAACATGGGAAGAGAATCTGATATAAAGACAAGTGAGACATGCAGAATCCTAATTAGCCATAACCAAAATGAATCTTCAGCCAAACATATAATAATTAGATATCAGAAATTCAGCACAAAAAGAGAATACTAAAAGCTGTCAGAGAAAAGAAACAGATCATCTATGAAGGGAAGCCTATCAGAATCGTGGCAGACTTCTCAACACAAACCTTCAAGTCAAGAAAAGCTTGGAGTGAAGCATTTCAGGTCCTGAAAGAAAACAACTTTCAACTGAGATTGAGGTACCCTGCAAAACTATCTTTGAAAATTGATGGACACATAAGATACTTCCACAACAAAGAACAACTGAAGAAATTCATGACCACCAAACCAATACTACAAAGAGTACTGAAAGACGCTCTGGAAAGAGCCAAAGATAACAACAATCTCAACAACAGCAGAAGGAAACCACTAAGCAGAGAAAACAATTAAACAGAAAAAGTAGAAAACCAATAATAAAAAGATGACATGACAGTGATACATCAGTATATATCAGTTGTGTCCATCAATATAAATGGTCTCAACTCACCGATAAAAAGAAACAGACTGGCAGAGTGCATTAAGGAACAAAATCCAACAATATGCTGTGCACAAGAAACACATTTAACTCAAACAGAAATTCATAGACTAAAAGTTGAAGGATGGAAAACAATACTCCATGCAGCAGGAACCTTGAGAACAGCAAGGGTAGCTATTCTGTTTGCAGACAATTTGAACTTCAAACAAAGAATAATCAAAAGAGATAAAGGTCACTACATAATTGTTAGGGGAAAATTTCAAGAGAAAGAGATTGCAATCATAAACATATATGCACCAAATATGGGAGTACTCAACTATGTAAGACAAATCTTAATAGACATGAAAAATCAAATAAACAATAATGCAGTTATAATGGGGAACCTTAACACTCCATTGTCACAAAGATACAGATCAACCAAACAAAAAATCAGCAAAGAAATAACAGAACTGAATCAAACTTGTGAACAAATGGACACAGAAGATGTGTACTGAGTGTTCCACCCAACAACATCAGAATATACATTCTTCTCAGCTGCACATGGATTGTTATCTAATATAGATCATATATTAGCCCACAGAACATGCTTAAGTAAATGTAAAGGAATTGAAATAATTTCATGCATATTGTCTGACCATAATGCAATAAAATTGGAAATTAATGACAAAAAAACCCACAAGAACCCCATAAACACATGGAAATTAAATAACACTGTCTTAAACAACCAATGGGTCACAGAAGAAATTAAACAATATCTACAATTGAACAAAAATGCAAATACAAATTACCAGAATGTATGGGACAAATTTTCAGAGGAAAATTTATAGCACTGAACTCCTACATCTGGAAAATAGATCTAACATAAATAAACAACCCAATGCTGCACCTTAGGCTTCTAGAAAAAGAAGAGCAAATCAAGCTCAAAGCCCAAAGAAGGGAGGAAATTATAAAGATCAGAGAAAAAATTAATGCAATTGAAACTAAGAAAACAATACAAAAAACTAATGAATCAAAGAGTTAGTTCTTTGAAAGAATAAATAAAATTGATACACTTTTAACCAACCTTATCAAAAAGAGAGAGAAAAGCCCCTCAAATCCACTCAATAAGAAATGAAAAGGGTGAAATCACTACAGACCCTGTGGAAATACAGAAGATCATCAATATCTACTTCAAAAACCTCTACTCTCACAGGTATGACACAAGAAATGGACAGATTCCTGGAAACATATGACAGAAGAAATTGACAGATTCCTAGAAACATTACCAAAGCTGGATCAAGAAAATATAAAATTGCTTAATAACCTAATTTCAGGTAATAAAATTGAAAATGTAATTAGAACCTTACTAACGAATAAAAGCCCAGGTCCTGATGGATTCACTGCTGAATTCTACAAGCAATTTAGGGAAGACTTAATACCAGTACTCCTCAAACTCTTCAGTGAAATTAAAAGAGAAGCAAGTCTCCCTAACTCATTCCTAGAAGCAAATATTACCCTAATACCAAAACCACAAAAAGACCCAACCAAAAAAGAAAATTACAGGCTAATTTCTCTAATGAACATAGATGCAAAAATCCTCAGTAAAATATTGGCAAATAGAATGCAACAAGTAATCATGAAGATTATATACAATGATCAAGTGGAATTCATCCCAGGAATTCCAGGGGTGGTTCAACATACACAAATCAATAAACTCAATACACCATATCAACAGAGCCATAGACAAGAAACACATGATCATCTCAATAGATGCAGAAAAAGCTTTTGACAAAATCCAGCACTCATTCATGATAAAAAAAAAAACCCTACAGAAAATCAGAATACATGGTCTCTACCTCAATCTGATAAAAGCCATATATGATAAACCAACAGCCAACATCTTACTAAATGGACAAAAACTGAAAACTTTCAACCTAAAATCAGGAACAAGACAAGGATGTCCATTATTACCACTCGCATTCAATGTAGTTCTGGAAATATTAGCCAGAGCAGTTAGACAAGAGAGAAAAATAAAAGGATAGGAAAGGAAGAAATTAAGTTATCATTATTTGCAGATGATATGCTCCACATAGAATACCACCAAAACTTCATTGAAAAACTTCTAGACCTAATAACCAAATTCAGTAATGTAGCTGGACATTACTACAAGGCAAGGCAAGGCAAGGTCAACACTCAAAGATCAATAGCATTCTTGTACACAAACAATAAACTCACTGAGAGAGAAATAAGGGAAACCGCACCCTTCACTATAGTATCCAAAAAAATGTAATACTTACAAATCAATCTAACAAAGGCAGTTAAAGATCTATACAGTGAAAATTATATTGCTCTGAAAAAGGAAATCAAAGAGGATTTCAGAAAATGGAAAGACATTCCCTGTTCATGGATATGAAGGACAAGCTTTGTGAAAATGGTCATTTCCCCAAATTGTTATACATTTAATGCAATTCCTGTCAAAATACCATTTGCATACCTCACAGATCTGGAGAAATATACCCTAAAATTTATCTGGAACCAGAAGAGGCCTAGACCAATTCTGGGCAACAAAGGTATATCAGGAGGCATCATAATCCCTGAAATTATATTAGAAAGCTACTGTGATAAAATCAGCATGGTAATGGAATAAAAACAGACCTGATGCCAGAGATTTAGCTCAACAGCATAAGTGCCTGCCTCACAAGAGCTAGGTTATGAGTTCGATCCCCAGTACAAAAAAAAAAAAATACAAAGATCAGTGAAATAGAATAGAAGATACAGCCACAACTAAAACACACTAAGTCACCTCATCTTTGACACAGGGGACAAACATGTACACTGGAAGAAAACAGCGTGTTTAATAAGTGGTGCTAGAAAAACTGGCACTCCATATGCCAAAAACTAAAACTAGATCCATGTCTATCACTATGCACTAAACTAAAGTCAAAACAAATCAACGATTTAAATATTAATACAGAAGCACTAAATCTGCTAGAAGACAAACTAGGTAGAAATCTTGATGACATAGGAGTAGGCAGAGAGTTCATGCATGAACAAAAATCAAACTGCACAGGAAATATTTCCCAGAATCAACAACTAGTATCTCATCTTATTAAAAAGTTCCCGCATGTCAAAAGAAATATCCAACAGAGTGAAAAGAGTGAAAAGAAAATCCACAACCATCAGACAAAAGACTTCTATCTAGCACATATTAAGAATTAAAAAATATCAGGCCCCCAAAATTCAAGGACCCAATCCAAAAATGGATGTCTGAGATGAATAAATACAAATGGCACATAAGTATATGAAAAAATGCTCAACATCAATGGTCATTTGGGAAATGCAAATTTAAACAACATTTAAACAACTACATTCCATCTCACCTGGAAAAAATGGCTAAGATCAAGAAATCAACCAATAACAAATGCTGGTGGGGCTGTGGAGAAAAAAGAACCCTTCTCCACTTTTGGTGGGAGTGTAGGCTGGTACAACCACTGTGGAAAACAGTGTGGAGGTTCCTCAAAAAGCTAAGATTAGAGATTCCATTTGATCCAGCTATCCTGCTTCTGGGAAAAAATTCTATAAATGAGAAACCCTGTGCCTGTGGAGCAGCTCCCTGAGCTCAGAAGCACAGGCATGGGATGTGACCCGCCCTGTCCTCACGAATCCAATCTGTATTTCCCATTTAAACTTCTGCTTCTAAGGGTGATTGCTCCATTCTGACATTTGTCCCTGGCAGCTGCACAGGATCTGCACCTTCAGGGCTGAGGGCAGACTCCCAGCCTGGCAGCCAGCTCTTCATGACCTTCGGTATGATCATCTCACCCCACTGAAGCAGGGACATGAAGTCCTAGATCCTTAGTGTGGTCCATTGTCTGAGTCTTCCTCCAGGTCGCTCTCTGAGCCTAGCAGGGCTTCCCCTCAGTTTCAGGTGATGCCTGCTCCAACTCAGAATGCAGATAGTCACTGTCATCCCAGAGGCTGAATGGACAGAAGTGTCATTTCCAAGCCCACCCCCTACAAGACCTTGGCTAGATACTGTCTACCTTTGGGTTCTAGCAAATCCCACCCCTCCTTGAAAATTTTCCTCTTCTCAGGCATGGTAGCACACACCTATAATCCTAACACTTGAAAGGCTGAAGTGGGAGGATCACCATGAGGTTGAGGCCAACGTTGGCTTCTTAGTGTGTTGAAGCCCAGCCTAGGATACCTAATGAGATCCTACCTCAGAAACAACCAAAAACAATCCCCTTTTAATTTAACTGGATGCCTGTATGACTAGGCATCCAGTTCCCACAAGCTAATATACCCTGGCCCAGACAGGACAACTGGTCCATGCATTTGCTAATAGCTCAGAAGATGGTGTTGGCCCCCAAACAGGCCCCCTGGAAGTGTTCCTAGAAATGCCCAATCAAGTTTCTGTCCTCTAGTGTAATGTGTCTTCCCAGAGAGGCCTTGTACAACCTGGTGACGCCAGCCATACCACTCTGGTCTGCTCTGGTCACCTTGCTTTGTTCAACTCTCCAAACCCAGCAGGACAGCAAGACACGAGATACATATGGGCACTCAACAAATAGCAGAACCAACCATCATCCCTCCTCCCAGTACCAAAGCAGCTTCCAGCAAAGGTAGGGGAGAGCATGGATGCAAGGGGAGTAAATGTGGAGGGTTCGCCCTTTCCTAGCTGTGAATCATGACTTTACAGGAAAAACTCCCAAAAGAGGGAGCTGTTACCGACCCCCTCCTGGCCCACATCTGCTGGTGCTTGGTGATGGGGTGGGTGCTGGACAATGATCTCCAGATAACCCACAGCCTGGAACTTTATGCTGTTATCAAATAACACCATTTGTCCTTCAGAATTCAAAACATCAGTGATGTTCTTTGAGCACTATTGTTTTAAATTGGCCCCTGAAGAAGTACTTAAGTCAGTTGATGAACACTGCACTGAGACCACTCCTTGGCCCAGCTGCCAGGGACAAATGTCAGAATGGAGCAATCACCCTTAGAAGCAACAGTTTAAATGGGAAATACAGGCGACATTGGATGCACGAGGACACAGCCCATGCCTGTGCTTTTTAGCTCAGGGCGCTGCTCACAGGCACAGGGTTTCTCATTTATAGAGTTTTTCCAAAGTTCTATTTGAAAGAGACATGACAGATATTTAACGATCAACTCTACAGGCAAGGACAGTGGCAGCAAGTACACGGTTCCTTCAAGTCTAGAGCTCAAACTGTCTCATTTCTAATTTGCTGCCCATGCCAGAAAAATCACCTTTGGACTGGACATAGTGGCACATGCCTATAATCCCAGAACTCTAGGAGACTGAGGCAGGAGGATCACAAGTTCAAGCCCACTCTGGGCAACTTAGTCACTTAACAAAATAAAAGATAAAAGAACTGGAGGTGAGGGTCAGTGCAAAGTCCCTGAGTTCAATCCCCAGTACTGAAAAGAGATCACATATGGTAGGAGATGGAAGCTTATTAATAACAATGCTGATCATGATAATAATCAGCGGGATTTACTGGTATTTACTGACCGTGGACTGGTATTTACCAGAGGACTGGTATTTACTGACAGTGTGGACTGTGACAGATACTGCTGTGGTATTTCAATGCATATTGTTCAATTCCTTAGGTAGGTATTGTCATTATTTAAGTGAAGAAACTAAAGTTCAGAGAGGTTAAGTGTAACCTGTCTGAGGTCACACAACTAACAAGTGGTAGGTTCCAGAGACTCTTTCTAGAGGTGTTTTCTAGGTTCTTATCCCCCTGAACAAAGAATTGGACAGGACAAGCAAAATTCATGGGGTGACTTTACATTTATAAAAGGTAGGAGAAAAATATTCTCAGCAGAGCAAGTAGCACTCAATTAAAAGCAAGGAAAGAAGTACACTCAACAGTGTGAAAGCAAACCACTGTGAAAGAGCACACAGTGGCTGTTATGATTTGTGTCTAGATGTCACCCCAAAGCCTCATATAGTCATGAGGATGAGTTTCTAGAATTTGTGATTGATTCATGGTCCAATGCTGGGATTAAGGTGTGAGTACCACACCTGCCCTGGGGCATATAAGAGACAGGAAGAGGAAGAGTCTTCTGTCTGTATCTCTCTCTCTCTCTCTCTCTCTCTCTCTCTCTCTCTCCTTTCAGTTGTTGGTTTGCTACTTTCTGCCTGTCATGACTGTTCCCCTCTGCCAAGTCACTCAGACTTGAAGCCAGCCGATTATGGACTGAAACCTCTACAAACTCTGAGCAAAATAAACCTTTCCTCCTTTACTTTGTGTGTCAGGTATTTTGCTCAGCAATGAGAAAAGTAACTAAGATAGTGGCCCAAAGCATAATGAAAACTATCTTTTTATCTCCCACTCCTCAGGCTAAGGTCAGAGCAAGGCTGTTCTATCAAAAACCTGCTTGAGTTCTGGGGAGAAGAATTGAAGATAACAATTTTTAAAAATTTTTAAAATTAATTTAATTAGTATATTTTATATCTACATAATGATCACATTCATCTTAGGTCATTTGTACCTGTACATGATACATTTTGATTCTTCTTTTTTCCCCAATATCCTCCCCTCCCTTCAGCCCCTCTTCCCCTCCCTATTTACAAAAGCTGTTTCTGTTTTTCCTTCCTTTTCTTCCTTCCTTTCTCCTTCCCCTTCCTTTACTCCTTCCTATTTCCCAATATCTATTATTCATTTTGGACCTTTCTCATGACAGAGAAACAATGCAATGTTTAAAGGTGTGTTCAATTTATTTCACTTAAAAGTATGATCTCAAGGTGCGTCCATTTACCTAGAAATATCTCAAGCTTATTCTTCGCTATAGCAGAGTAGTACTCTGTTTGTAAAAAAAAAACACAAAATCTGCATCTTTTTAATCCATTCATCAGTTGATAGGCATTTGGACAGTTTCCATGATTTAGCTATTACAAACTGTGCCACTACAAACATAGCTATGCATATATAGGTATAGTATGATGCTTTTAATTCTTTCAGGAAGATACTAAGAAGGGAAATAGCTGGATAAATTAAATCTCTAGTTTTAGTTTTCTGAGGAAACTTCACACTGATTTCCACAATTGTCGTACCAGTCTACACCCCCACTAAGAATGAAGAAAGGTTCTTTTATCCCCACAGCCCTGCCAGCATTTGTTATTGGTTAATTTCTTAGTAAGAATCGTTTGTTCTGGAATAAGATAGAATCTCAACATTGTTTTAGTGTGCATTTCTCAAATGACCAGTGATGTTGAATATTTTTTCATATTTTTTTTGACATTTGTACTTCTTTATCTGAGAAGTGTTTGTTAATTTCAGATATGCATTTTTGGACTGGATCTTTAAATTTCGGGGTCTGATCTTTTTTAATTCTTTAAATATTCTAGATATTAGTCCTTTGAGGAACAGCTGGCAAAAAGACTTTCTCACTCTGTGTATTGATTCTTCACTCTGTGGTTTCTTTTGCTATGCAAATAGTTTTTAATGAGATCCCAGTTGTTGATTCTTTGTAATATTTCCTGTGCATTCAAGAGTGTGTTCATGAAGTCTCTGTCTATATCTATGTATTTGAGAGTTCTGTCTATTCTCTTTTCCAGCAGATTTAGTGCTTGTGGTTAAATATGATGACACCGCTTTCTGACTGGTTCCAGGTGCATGTCTCCTGGATGACTGGCAGGCCACACCCACTTGCCCAGCTGCTTTCCCACACCCTAATCTCCTGCCTCATCAGGCTGAGACTTGAATCGGGTCTGATTCTAGAGCCAGAGCACTTGACCCCAACCTCTACAGTGAGTCCTTGGCAAGGTTCCACATGGGAAGGAGTAGAACAGCTACATTTAACTCATATATTATGTTTTATTTATTCATTGCCTTAATCTGAAAGTGGTTTAGATATCTGGTTTAGAAATTAAGATATGTTTATTCAGTGGACTCTTCCAGTGAAAAGATTATGGAGCAAAGAAAAGTATGCCTGATAAACATTTACATACACAAACATAAAGAAAATCATAAATATAATAGAATTACAACTATGTAAATAAGCATAGGGAAAACCAACTATAAAGAATATATCAAGATAATATTAGTAGTTGTGTTAAAGGGCTGAGGTCATGTGAGAGTGTGTTTTATGTTTAAATTATTTTTATTTCTAAATTTTAGGGACTTCTTTTTTAAAGGCTGGGGATTTAGCTGAATGTCACAAGTGCTTGCCCGGCAAGTGTGAGGTTTTAAGTTTGATCAAAAAAATCAGAATCAAAAAAAGAAAGAAAACAAAAGAAAACAAAAGAAAAGCTCCCTCAAATATAGCTTGGCTTATCACTTTGTGTCCCTGGCATTTGGGGAACCACTGAGAAAATCAGTTTTTATGAAAAGCAAAAATGATGGGAACAGCTCATAATTTTTATATTCTTGTATCAAAACTTCAAGAAATTTGCCCTTCACCCCCAGGAAGCCTCCCAGAAAGCAGCATTGCGGCCTGTCTGTTTGGGACCTGAACCTCTCGGACCCGCAGAGTGGCCTGGGCTGTTTGGATCAAAAGTCTGCACAGACCTGCATCTCGGCGCGACTATTTGGGACTGGTAGGCCCGCCCTTCATCCATAGGGAACTGCCTGGAGACCGGCATCTGGACCAGGTCGGTTTGGGCCCATAGCCCCGCCCTTCACCCCCAGGAAGTCTCCCAGAAAGCAGCATCGCGGCCTGTCTCTTTGGGACTCGAAACTCTCGGACCCGCAGAGTGGCCCAGGCTGTTTGGATTGGGAATATTGTGGAGACTGGCATCTTGGCCAGGTCT